>CAHIKZ030005474.1:1592500-1762500 GCA_903632075.3 Acanthosepion pharaonis | reverse complement strand
AAAACTGTACTTAAGAGAAAGGACAATAAAAAGACGATTGATATTGCATCTATATTTTGGAAGACTGTTGTTGACAGGAATGCAAGAAGGCTCAAGAGAGTTCCACGGACGAGAAGTGTGATAGAAACGTTATTATAACTTACTGATCCACTTAGTAATTCCAATAGTAAAATGATGAAACCTAACTGCCAATCTAATGCGACGATTTGATAAGGTTCGAAAAGGTAAAACAAAGCTAGAAATTATAGACAAGTACCACTGCAATGTGAAGATGTTTATTGATCCTCTTGAACGATACAGTCCTGATAAGGACAAGTTGTTTTGTATCAAGAGAGAAATTATAAAAAAATTGTTTCAAGTTATGCAATGTATGGCGTTAAAGCAACAGGAAAGTTATTTTTTAAATAATGTCCACCCTATACAAGGCCCAAGGTTAATTTAGAGGCTAGTCTCATAATCAACAAGTGCATCAGAGGGTTAACCTGAAAGGTAGCCTCAGAATAAACGGGTGCATCACGGTTAATCTGGAGGCTAGCCTCAGAATCAACGAGTGCACCAGCGGTTTAATCTGGAGGCTAGTCTCATAATCAACGGGTGCATCAGCGGTTTAATCTGGAGGCTAGCCTCAGAATCAACAAGTGCATCAGAGGGCTAGCATAGGAGGTAGCCTCAGAATCAACGGGTGCATCAGTGGGTTTACCTGGAGGTAATTTTATTATCACCAGGTTTACCAGATTTTTAACTTTGGGGGTAGTCTCATAATCCCCAGGTACAAATTGGCGCCTCACCGAATGTCAGTGACTGCCTCCTTCATATAAAAAGGTGGTCGACCTAGCTACGCTTAGGATGTGCACACGTTGGACAATATAATCGCCTTACTTCATAAGGACAAAACAGTCTCCCATGCCCTCGTTCGGAGACCCCCGCCTCGCCAAGCTACATACCATTACGCTGATATTAATTGAATAATAAGTCAGTAGGCGAATAAAGTATAATTATTACGTATCAGATAGTTTCGCTTACCTATTAGTTTTTACAACGATAACTTTGCAATGCCAGACTTCGCTAAACATACATTAAATGTCACGAAGTAATTATTAGCGTGTTAGTCTGGCAGATCATCACTGCTCTGTGGGGAGTTTGATCTCCAGTGTGTGCGCCATTTTGTAACCTTGCACCAAGCTAGGATAAGCTCTGTTAATGAGTATATGATAAGTAAATCTCTCCCGAATGTCAAGTTAAAAATCAACAGGACATTGCACCAGTCCTTTGTTATCCGTGTTGCTTCCTTTAAACTAGTCAGTGCAAAGCCCAAACGCTTCGCGTTAACAAGAGTGTGCAAGATTGATATGAATTTCCGCCAGTCGATTGGTTATAATGTTTTTCCAATGTAATTTGAGAGCCGGGACTGTTAACTTTTGCCTCTACAAATAGAACACGATATGCCGTTCTCAATCTTTCCTATTTGATTTCCTGTCAAATCAAGCGTAAATTAAAAGCAAACAGGTAAATTACGGTGGTTGTTCATAGAGGCGAAATTACGGGGTGGGTCACAAATATCTTGCGATGGCCGTGTTCTCATTGTCATAGTTAGTGGTCAATCTCTGGGCCTAAAAGCTAGGATTTTCAATGCTGGCAGGCTCTTCTACATGAAAGATTGATGCAAAACAATCTTTCTACTTCTCATTTCATTGAATTTACTGTCGAAATATCATTAAGGCGATAAAAAGGATGAAATGAAACGATAAAAAAATATATGATTGGAATAAATTGAAAAAAAATATAGAAAAAAAATGAACGTCGTCGAAATCCTTCTGAGAAACACGCAACTATCTCACTAACCAAGCGCATAGATCAACAGTAATATGTAATCTAAGATATATTTAGCAAACTTAACCTCGTTTGATACAGTGCTTATATATCTGCCTTGAAAATCAGTTTTACCTGGGATTTAATATCCTTGATAACAGTTGCACAATTGTAATATTGTATCGATGAGAACAAAGACATCACTTCACTAAATATGGTGTCCTATGTTTATGCGTTTTCACAGTTTTTGACATGGACGGAATAGTAACATTGTGTGGGTAATATAGAGGAGAATATGTTAAGGTTAACGATTATGAAAAAAAATCTAACTAAAAACAGTCGCAACAGGTTGTTGGACATATATCTTTTTACTGAAGTACTATTTATTTGATAGGGTCAATTGACAGGTAGAAATCGCGCAAAAAAAGACAAAAAAAAAATAAAGAAAAGAAAAAGGATCTATTGGTGTCTTTTCATTGGCCCATAAAGTGACGAATCAGCAGTTTGCGAGGAGGCGAGATATCGTGGTATAAAAAAAGAGTTCCTCCCTCTGAAATGTGTTCGCAACCAAATGGAAATTATCAAGAATTCTAGAGGGAAGAACTCTTTTTTTTATACCACGATATCTCGCCTCCTCGCAAACTGCTGATTCGTCACTTTATGGGCCAATGAAAAGGCACCAACAGATCCTTTTTCTTTTCTTTCTTTCTTTATTTTTTTTACTAGGTAAGAATGGGGAATCTGTTTCTTCTCCCTCCCTGTTAATCGAAAAATAGTCAGCAAAATTTCCCTGCCGATGGCAATAAAAGTATCTAGTACAGACCAGATGCGCTGTGCTATGTAATACTCCAAAAAGAAACCTTTCTCCTGACTTGATTTTCAGTAAGAGACAGAAAGTGCTACTTTAATGTATTTGAATGAAGACAACCGTGGAGACTAATGCAGCGACACAACTGATTCAGTATGTTATGAAACAACGGCTGTCTTCACCAAACATCAATAAGAAGCACATACTTAACCATATATAATGTCATGGCTATGTGACAGGTATTTTTTAGCATGATTTTATCGCGTGAATGCGCACAAACACAGTTCAAAGACAGATATACATAAACACACATGTAATAATTTACTAAGCTTAGCATAAAATCTGTCACAAATCCGCAATAGCGGCACACCCAGTGAGGATCGGACTCTTATTAATAAAAAAAATTGGTTTCTAAGAGAAGCCAGCTAATCAAACGCGCTCCTGTAGTATTGGTTTCTTCCCAGATCGTGCCGAAATAGCCTTTGTACTCAGTTACACTCCAGACCATCAAGGAAACCAGGTATAGGGTTTGCTTTGGGTTACTCCAGGCCACCGAGGGCAGAATCACGGAGTATCATAACTGCACGCTGGTTTTCGCAAGCGTAAGAACGAAATGCACGACAGAGATAGATATATAAAAAAGCACATCAGAAAGTACTTGAGCATTCTCTCAGACATCGTAGACGTGGATTTAATGTCCACATTCTGAAGAAAAATGGAATTAGAGGGGCCCTTATACTTAAAATCAGAAAAAGAACAGTTTACATTTCTGGGACATATTCTGATGAAAGAGGGCTTAGAAAATTTAACACTCACAGGACATAATGAAGCAAGCAGAGGAAGATGGAAACAGCGAGTAACGTACCTAATAAGTTTGGGTGAATGTACAGCAGAGCGTAGACAAAAAATGTTGGTAAAGTGTTAAAGCTATAAGGTACAGGAAGCTGTGGAGAGTCGCCATCGCCCACGTCCTGAGAGAACGCCACATAAAGAAAGTTATAACTATGCCGAGTCCTAAATAATTGAAAGATGAAAAAACACAAAAGATAGTTTGAAGAAGAGAAGTTACTGAGGAAATGAATGATGTTGAAATCAATGATTGAATGGCTTCAATATTTTACATAAACGAAGTTTTCGCAGCTAAAAATAATTACATTTACTTGAAGTGTTAAAAATGTCACACGAAAAATAAGGAATAAGAAAAAGAAAGAAAACGGAATTGTGCCATAAAAATGAAAATTAGATTTTGGAGGAAGTAGCGAAAGAAAGAGTAAAAGATTAAGAATAAGTGGAAGAATTAGAAAAAAATGGCAGAGGAAGATAATGACGTAACATCGGAAAAAATAATAATTGAAAAAAGAAGACAAGAAGAAACAGTAGAGGAAGCGAGACAAGTGAAAGATGGCGTTTCTCTTGGTTGAAATAATTGCATATTTCCAATTGTTACTAGAGGTAGTTGTTCGAAAAAAAAAAATAACTTACTGATCCACTTAGTAATTCCAATAGTAAAATGATGAAACCTAGCTGCCAATCTAGTACGACGATTTGATAAGGTTCGAAAAGGTAAACCAGAATTATTAAATCCTGATTTTCAAGTTAGGAAGGAAAGAATTCTCATGTCGGTAGTCTCGACTCAGTACAAGCTTCTTCTTCCGATTCCCATCGTTTAGCATTTAAGATTACGATTTATACATTATCACTGTTAGTCTATTAGCTTGGTAGATTGAAACGTTTCTCATTTGTAAGTCTGACGCAAAATAATCCTCCTAATTCATTACATTTTCTACTAGATTAAACTAAGTTTCTAATTTGTAAAGAAGGAAAATAAACAGTAAGAAAGAAGGAAAGTTAACGTGGTTTAGTAAAGAGGAAGTGAAGGAAAATATTATTGACGAAACAGTGGAAAAGAAAGGGGAAGCATTGCGATTAAAAGCAAAACGAAATTATTTCTGATAATGATAATTGAAAAATAACAAAGAGAAACGTGGATTATCAGTAATAATAATATTAATAATAATAATAATAATTATTATATATATATATATATATATATATATATATATATATATATATTTATGAATAAAAATGACAATAGGAAAACTAGTAATTGCTGACACGTTTCGTCCAATGTGGACTTTATCAAAGCAAAATACGAAATGAATTTAATTGAACAAAGTAACTAATAAAACAAAAAGACAGAATGTTACTAGCAACTGGAATGTAGAGAACGCTATTTTCATATTGTTAACTGAAAATAACGTCAGTATTTGTCACATGTGGAGAATATTGTCATTATATCTGTGTTGATGTATTCAACCATTTTCTTTGGATTTTATATTGTCTTCTCTACTGGTTAAATCGGAGAAATTTTCATACATACATACATACATACATATATATATATATATATATATATATATATATATATATATATATATATATATATATGAAAAAAATGGAGTAAATATCAATTGTTAGTAGCATTTACTTTTTAAAAGTGCTCAATACAAAGTAGAGAAATATATTATTACTTTTATTATAAGAGATTACAATAAAACATGTTGAAATCGCTACACAAAAGCTTTCATGTTTCAATACTGTGATTGTACTTCTTCAGGAGATGGTAGATAACTGGTGATTAAATAATTTAAAAAAATAAAAAATGATTTCACTCATTGATTCGTGAATTTTAATGAATACTTCTGGCAGAAGAACCATTATCAGACTGCCAAATTATTAAAATTCAGGACAGATATTTACATTATTAGACCTGATAAAAGTTCAGGTGTAGTTATTGTTAATAATTCTCTGTTGACAAAATGTTTACTATATTAGACAACATCAACAAATTTCAGAAGTTGGGGGATATCTCGTTTGATGACCACTCTAAAACAAAGTCGAAGTTTCAAAGACAGCTTCTTAATTTTCATAAAAGAAAGTTTCTTTCTAAGCGAGTGTATGATAGAATTCATCCTGTAGGTTCCCAGCGTCATGTCCTAGGATGTATGGTCTATCTAAAATTCATAAACCAAATATTCCTCTCAGAACCATTTTGCCCAAGGTTGGATATGCCCAACATGAGCTGGCAAGGTGGCTTGTCGAAATTCTAGATCCTGTTTTTGAAGTTTTATTCAGATTGTAGACTCCTTTCAATTTGCTGCATATATAAGTAAATTACGTCGTTCTGCTGACAGCGAATTTCTTGAGTAATTTGATATTTCTAGTCTGTTTCACCAATGTGCTCCTAGAAAAAAACTATTGGCATTTGTTCCAACTATTTATATAGAGGTCCTGTAAAATCTCCTCCCTTTCTTGAGAATGTTTTGTTGAGATGGCTACATATATCTATCTCGTTCAGATTCAATAATGTCATGTATCGACAGGTTGATGGAGTATCGATTGGTAGTCCTCTGGGACCTCTTATGGCCAATATTTTCAGAGGGTTCCAGGAGAAACAAATGTTTGATAAGGTTCCCAAACCATATTGCTACGTACGTTATGTCGATGATACATTTGCGTCTTTTACGCCACTTTGAGGGGCGAATTGAGTTTTCCAACATTTCGACAATCTCCACACCTCCTTACAATTTAGGACGGAAGGAAAAAAATAATATGTTGCCTTTCGAAGACGTTTTAGTCTAGAAAACTTTCACATCTTTCGTCACTAGCGTATAAAAACACTTTTACAGGGTTATAGCTTAATTGGGATTCCTTTGTTTCCGAATCTAGGAAGATTAACTTTATCAAAACTCTTAACCGCGATGCACTAATGATATACTCGGAATGTAAACTGCATGCCGAACTCAAGCAAATCAGACATTTTTCTTGCAAATGGCTGCCCTGAAAGTTTTGTTAAGAGTAACATTAAATTTAAAATTTCTAAATTTGATGATATTAAAACATTTAGTCCTCCTAAGTGTCTGTTTATATCAAACTACCATGGATTGAATCTCTTAATCCATTTTTTTTGCTTATAAGATCTTATCGCTTGTAATTCACTGTTTTAATGATATTGTATTACGTACCATCTTCACTACTAGAAATGCGTTCCTCTCTATCCATAAAGGCGTTTTACCTATCCTCCAACAAAACCTAGTTATTTGTCGCTTTAAATGTCAATGCAATGCTGACTATGTAGGTAAAACCATTCAGCGGCAAGAGGTGAGGATTGCTCAACATGTGCCTGGTCCTATTTGTCGGCATATACCAATAAGATAATCCAGACATTAACAGACATACGAGTCTACCATTGGTGAACCTTACTAAGTACAAATGTTTGTAGGAACAATTATTCAGAAGTGTTCTTTTTTCTGCACAGAGCCCGGGAAAAAAACACCACCTGAATATTTCAGAAGCTGTTGTGATTAACACACAGCGTCTAACTCTGTGTAGACTGAAGAAACTCAAACACAAATTAGAACTGTCTGGGAAGTCTTTGGCTCAATCTGGATGACAATAATATATTTTTTCTCCCCACCCCCTTGTCTTCACTCCAGTTTTAAGATCCTATAAAAAAACCCCAAAAAACCAAAAACACCCGTTCAGTAGTATTAATACCGACGTATGACTTCTAACGAAGTATTGGTCGAAAGGTGCCTTATATTTATTTTATTAAATTTTAATCGTTGAATATTAAATTATGATCCCTATCTTTAAAACTTGTTATATATATTCCGTCTGAAGTTATTATGTATTGCCCATTGTACACAAGATGGACTCGTACAAAGTATACTTATACTACGGAGAGATAGCATGAGAAAAAAATGTAGAGACAAGGTGTTTACTCAGAGTTATACGAGAGTCCAGAAAGAGAGATAATTACTGTTTCACTTACAGAGACTTGTACATATACTTATACATATCCTACTAACCCGTATTCCTGGACTACTAATCTTCATTTCAAGTTTGTATTCTTACGTTTAATACACATATTTTTCTATTTCAATTACTGGCGTTGGATTTCACACTTCACGGGGATTTAAAAAAAATGCCGTTGCCAGCGTCCACAATAACTTGGCGAAGAGGACTTCGGACCCACACGGAAGAAAAAAAAATTCTCTCTCGCCAACACAATAATTTGACGACAAAGTTTTACGAGGATTTGCGAGGAATTTGCGTGACTACCGTGATTAAAAGGTACTTCCTCAAAATACGGAAAGACTCTATCATGGAGGATTTTAAAAGTATTTTAGTAGAACTTGTAATATACCAAAATGAAGATGATAAAAATTTCGGGGACTATTACAGACGTCATGAAGACATTTTCAACATTGATTGCCAAAATTGGACGGAAGCTAAGAAGTTACGTTTATTACTCAGGAAATTGGGAACAGAGGAGTACACAAAATTTGTGAACTATATTCTACCGAAAAAGACAAACAATCTGACGTTTGACGAGGCAGTTACATGCCTTACGGAGCTTTTCAGACTTCACTTTTTCACAAAAGGTGGAAATGTCTCAACCTTGTAAAAAGCGAAAATGAGGACTACTCCACGTTCGCCGCAATTGTGAACAAACATTGCGATGACTTTATATTGGCAGAATTGACTCCGGACAATTTTAAGTGTCTTATTTTCGTACAGGGATTAGTCTCAGCCAAGGACAGTGAAATACGAAAAAGAATGCTCACGGAACTTCAAAACGAGCCTGGATTAACGCTACAAAAATTGTCAGAAGACTGCCAAAAATGCTTGAGCATAAAAAAGACTCTAAGGATATCGAGGAATCGGGAGTAGCACACATACATAAGTTGAACAAAAATTTACGACCCCCCCGGAAAGATAACAAAAATTTTATGATCAAGAAAAAATTACAAGGTATAAGGCGATTAATGACAGAGATCAAAGCAAATATAAGCCCCCCACCCATCTGCATGTTACAGATGTGGTGGATTAAACTGGAATAAAGACTGTCGATTTAAATACAAGAACTGTTTAGCTTGTGGAAAAATGGGACATAAGGCATCTCAATGCAGAAACAAAAAACACACTAGTAGGGTAAGAACTACTAGAATGGACTACGAAGACAAACTAAACACAAGAAAATACGTGGAACTCGAGATCTTAAATAAGAAGGTAAAATTACAGTTAGACTCAGGTTCGGATCTAACTATAATTAATTTACAAACATGGAGGAAGTTAAATAGACCGACCATGATGCATACACAGAAAATCGCTAAGTCTGTTACAGGGAAGCGTATCAAATTTGAAGGAGAAGTAATTCTAAACGTAAAATTTCATGGTAAAACGAAAAAATTGAAGATATTTGTAATGAAAGACACAGAAAATTGGGTGGGCACAGATTGGGTGCAAAAATTTGACGTCTTGGATTTACTCATTAGCTCATTTTGTAAGAAAATAGAGTACGAACCGTCAGAAGCTACAAAATTAAAAGAAGAACTACACAGGCAATTTACCGAAGTATTCTCGAGCGGTTTGGGACGATGTAATAAGTTTACAGCTAAAATTGAACTAAAGGAAAATGTTCAGTCAGTATTCAAGAAAAAGCGAAATGTGCCTTTCGCAACCATAGAAAAAATTGACAAGGAGTTAGATAGTTTGGTACAAACTGGAATCCTTTTAAAAATCGAATTCAGTGAATGGGCGGCACCAGTGGTCTACGTAAAAAAAATTCGGAGAACCATGTGTTTGCGCAGATTTCTCGACTGGGTTAAATAAGGCTATCAAGGATTATCACTATTCATTGCCAAGCCCGGAGGAAATATTTACCAAACTTAACGGTGGTAAGGTATTTTCTAAGATTGATTTAAGCGAAGCTTATCTTCAGATTCCAGTAGAAGAAGAAAGTACAAACATTTTATGTATCAATACTCTCAAAGGACTTAACAAATTTAAAAGATTGCCATTTGGGATAAAAGTAGCACCGTCAATCTTTTAACAGACTATGGATACCATGCTCATGGGACAGAACTTTGCTGCTGCTTACTTAGACGACATTTTAATTAAAAGCGATAATGTAGAAGAACACGCAACGCATATTAAAGAAGTCTTTAAAAGAATTCAGGATTTTGAGTTTAAAGTGAAGGAGAAAAAATGCGATTTTTTTCTAAAAGTAATCAAGTATCTAGGACATATAATCAATGAAAGTGGCAGAAAACCAGTCAAAGTCGATGAAGGAGTTAAACTGAACAGTGATAATTATTGCGATTTCACTTTGAATTGTGCAAGTCGCAGTCTCGAAGTTTCAAAGTGAAGTGTGTATTTATGTATGGGAATGCTCCTTCTGATGTATTTAAGGTTGCCCGTGAATTATTCTTAGCATAAAACGTTTACAGAAGAGAAGATAATGAAATGGCCACCATCAAATCCCGAGCTGAATCCGATCGAAAATCTATGGTCATTTGTGAAGATGAAATTATATGAAGGTGACAAAGAATATGACAGCAAAGCAGACCAATGGAAAACAATTAAAACTACCATGTCGGAAACTGAACACGCCGAAGTAAAAAAAAAAAAAAAATAAGAAAATCAATAAATAATATATTGCTAGCCGTTACTATATTAAAATGTAAGTGCTTCAATTGCTTCAAATCATATATGTTTGGCATTTATTCGGCTATAAGTGTTGATCAATTATTGATGATTTTATTAGCTTGTTATTAAAGTAAAAAGTGCTTTTCTGATTTTGCGTAATAACTTCAGACGGCAGGTTCTTTATAATAATTCCAATAACTTTAATAAAACACGTTAAAATTAACTACAAATCTAACCTAAACACTTGAAGTTATTTAGGTTTTGGGGGTTTATAATAACTTCAGACTGACTATATATATATATATATATATATATATATATATATATATATATATATATATGTATGTATTACTACACACGCAAACATGTATACGCAGCACAAATGCTGGATAATCTCTTCACAGTTGAAGAAAAATTGAGGTAACAAAAATATTGTTCTACAGAAGGATGCTGATAATACCATGGACTGAACATGCGAGCAATGATGAAGAATTAGAGAATTTTCTCAAAAGCGGCCATTTTCTTAAATTTTAAGAAATTTGTAAACAAAAAATATTTGATTTTAAAATTCTTCCTAAAATAAATAATATATTTCTGACACGTTATTTGAGTAAAATTAGAAAATTTAATGCTAAATTAATCTGATTTGAAACAAACATTATTTATAGCATAAAAAAATTGTATTCAAACATTTCTTAACGATGCGTCTGAATGTTTTCATGTCTTTATTCACGTTATCGATGTTATTGAGAAGTTACGAGGTGATAACAGCTACTAAGGATGACATTAACATTTTTTTCAGCAATTATGTAATATTTATTTTTTTTTTTTTATTTAATACTTAATTTTAGTCTGGGTCTCGTTTCTTAGGTTCTTAATCTTTTTATCTTATTTAATAACTTACTAAACAAAAAATTACTTCAATGAAATATGACCCAAACTAAAATAAATGCCTAAAATAAAAATATTTAGTAAAAAAGTAATTAACAAAAATTAAAACTAACTTAGAAATTTTGAAAGGAGTTTTTGCAAACACGTTAACGATGTGAAACAGAAGTGGATATTGAAGGGAAATAATTATTTCATCATCCCGAGTTTAAATTTCGGTTTAAATAAGTTCAGACCAGTAAAACAGAATATCACACTTTGCAAAATCCTTCCGTTTTAACAAGTAGAGCAAAACTCTTTTCATTGGCGCTATCGTTCGTTGTCGTTCAAAAGAAACATATCTTTCATTTTCAAAATATCGCTAAATGATATTAAAATTTATTTCTCGGAAGTTGATATTTTTTCTTAATTTTTCATTGTACTGTTTATTTTTTTAATAACTTGCTTTACTCATCACAAGAATACTAGAGTCGTATATATTTTTTTTCTTTGTTGGCCGAACATTATTTTAATCACAAATAGAAAAAGAGAATTAAATGTATTGATTTTTTTTTACTGATGCATGCAACTAATGAAAATAAGTGATTGTACTCTTTATCCGGAAGCCACATTTTTAACTATGAGAATATTGAAGAAATGCTTTATAGCTACCAATAACTTAATTTCATGTTAACTGTAGCCACCTGTAAAGTTGGAAATCGATCTTGATGGAGTCTTTGTCTTAAGCGAAGTTTATAGCCCTTGCCATCAAACTCAGTGTCTTGCGTCTAAGGATGTTGAATCAAGTCTGTCAGAATATACCGTACTAGGTGAGCTTACCATATATTTCTGTGAGCAAATTGTTCAAATGCAAGCTATAATATTACGGTTACTATTTATTAAATGAATTCAACTAGAATTCTATTCATTCTAATGTTTACATATAGTGACAGAATGGGAAAACTTTTTTTTTTTATATATTACAACAATTTTAGAAAATGTATGACAAAGTGTAAAAAATTATCGTATGACGCGTTTCGTCTTTTTGGACTTCATGGAACTAAAGTGATGTTTACGTTGATATGATTACACATTCGCATGACGGAGAGGAGAAGCTGAAATTTAAAATTTAAATTTATTTATTTTTTTAAATATGTGTTTGGGTATATAGCCTATTTGATTTCATTTAATCTTTTTTGTTTATATTTTTAACACTTTTGTTATTAAGTTTATAAATTAAAATTTCAGTCCTATCTCCGTTATGCACATGTATAATCAAATGCTGGTGGTAGAGGTGAGTTGCCTCGTAGTGGGGTATTGGTTTGTAGCGGACCGTGGGGTGAAGATGTGAAGAACACACGTGAGTTAAAATTTCCTGCCATCGGGTGCAACCACATGAGAATATTGGACTTTAATTAAGTCTAAAGAAAACAAACAAGACCGATAAACATGTACAAACAAATATATATATTAATAACAAGTTACAAAACAAATGGACAGTTACATAGAGTTTGTGTGGTGAATATTATGTGTGTGTTGTGGTGGGTGTTCGTACGTACGTGTATTGTTCTTAGCGTGTTCCCAGAATTTGGGAAACGATGTATCTGTGAGAGCTCACATCTGCGAGGTGGTATAAGCCTGAGGAAAAAATAGATCGAGGCAAAGGGTCAGCCAGTATTTATAGCCAGGGGAGAGAGACCGCTGGTGAAGGGTTAAGGAGCTGACACCGACAATACCTACCCTCAGATTGAAAGTTGTAGGAAACGAAAACTTTTAATATGTAAGAAAAAGGTTCATGAAAGTTTTTGAATATTGTCCTTGTGAGCTAAAAAGAAAATGTGTCAGAAGTGTGGTTGATATGCGCGATTCGACGAAATGCGCTTGTGTTTTCGTCAGAGTGCTCGGTGCTGTGTATTTCTCTAGTGAGTCAGAGTTGGGGCACGTCCTGGAAAAAACGTCGGTAGTGGTCTGCGTTTGCCATCAAAATTTGTCTTTTTTTCCAATGCTACACGTTGAATTGGCTTTGTCGTCCCGTCAACCTGTTTGCTGGCCTGGTCATAGTTTTGTTTGAAAAACGAGGTTGTTTGTTTGGTATGCGTGGATAAAATTGGCGCACAAGATTTAATAGAAGCAGCGTTGTGGTGAACTTCAGCTGATATAGAATTTCTACCGAGTGTCGAATGCATGCTTAAGAAAATTTGCTATTATTGTCGATTGAATATCGCACTTGCAAATTCTTAGTTGCATTGTTGCAAAGATAAAGGACAGTGAGTCGCCTTTTGTGGTTTGGTTCACACATTATCTATTTCAGTCCAGAAGAAGAGAATGTTAGTTAGTAGAAAATGGCGTTGCGTTTTCCGTTTGGTACGGCCGTAAGCATGTCTGCCGGGTGAAATTAGGTCAAACATCGCCGAGAGAAAGAAAGGGTCAAGCAAATATAGACCAGTGGGGAAAAAGTTCTAAGGCTCGTCTCATAGTAGTAATTGTGGTTCTTCTAGTGGCGATTAAGGCTTCTGTGATTTCCACGTATTGAAAATTCTTTTTGCTGCGCAGGAGAAAATTGTTTTGTAGACCTGTTGTAGTGAATTAAAATTGTGATTTTTTTACTTTCATCAGTTTAATCACAAATTTTTGTTGCTGTATAAAAGTTCTTTCGTTAATAGTGTACGGCGTGCGTAGGATACGAAAAGAAGTTTCCAATATTATGTTTTGACTGGCTCCCATTTAGAAGGTCTGTATAAGAACTTGTTTGTACATATATATATATCGTCTTGTGTGTTTTAGCAGGAAATAATCACGTCGGGAAGTCACCATTATGTAATGGACCGTGGGGTGAAGATGTGAAGAACACATGTGGGTAGAATTTCTTGCTAGCCGGTCCAACTACATGAGAAACTACATTGAACCAACAAAACGAACAAGACCGATAACTATATACAAACAAATATATGTATTAATAACAAGTTACAAAACAAATGGACAGTTTCATAGAGTTTGTGTGGTGAATATTGTGTGTGTGTGTTGTGTTGAGTGTTCGTACGTACGTGTATTGTTCTTAGCGTGTTCCTAGAATTTGGGAAACGCTGTATCTGTAAGAGCTCACATCTGCGAGGTGGTATAAAGCCCAAAGCCTGAGGAAAAAAGAGATCGAGGCGAAGGGTCAGCCAGTATTTATAGTCAGGGAGAGAGAGAGACCCCTGGTGAAGGGTTAAGGAACTAAAGGAGGAGCTAACCCCGACAAGTTAAACAGTCTGGTTGGATATCATTACTTAGCAGTAAGTACGATCATCACTGACTGCCCCACGTAAAATTTGGTATTAAATAACAAGCCGAAAACTAACCTAGCACAATTCTAACCAAGGTTAGGTCAACCTAACACGTTATCAGTAGGAGGATTATTAAAACAATGATAACGATCGTATTTCAGGACTGCATTTGAATCAAAAGGGTGTATAGTGAAAACAGAACAAAATAATAAACATTTAGAAACTAATACCACAAAAATGGCTACACAAAAATACATCTCTTTCTTTCTTTCTTTTTTCCTTCCTTAAGTCATAATTTGTAAATAACTGTCGAGACATAGCAGAAAGCAAACAAGCAGAAACTGTCACTCATTTGAACTTGAAGAATATCGGGAAATAAATGAAACTGAAAATTGGATTATGACAAAAATCAACCAGCCAAGATACAACATTAGGAGTTACTAACTGCATGTACCCATAATTAAATGAGGTCATTGCAGTCCATTAAAACTAGCTGGTTAGTTGGTCGGCGGTTTGCACTAATTATCCCAGAGGACAGATCCGACATTTACAATAAGGAGATGATTAGTTCTTTTGTACTGGGCAGAACGCATGTTAGTGAATCGACTAATGTTTCCTCTCTACTTTTCTAGAGGTAATTTTTAGCTCTCTGTACAGATTAGAGAGACCCGAAATAAATATATCTTTATTCCACTTTGCATGCGTTTGTTCGTTATTGTAAACTTCCTCTTACAGGCAGAAGCAACAACCATCAACCAACGCTGGACATAACAAGTGACAGTGTCAAGAGTCTAGAAAATACGCCCAGTGCAGCAGTTTCCATTTTAGTTTCGTGATCATTTCCAATATAAGGATGGGTGTGGTTTTCCAAAAACATTCCCGACAGATTTTCATACCCAAAGATTTTTTGTTCGCCTACCATTCACACGATTTGATTGAATAACTTGTATTTTTTTCATAAACAATTTCTGTCGCTGTCTACTTTCCTTGCCACGGACTGTATGAGGTTACATGGTACTAGTAGTAAGGATTAATCTTTGATCTGAACTATTGAAACACCTAGATACATGGCTTCTCAAAGAGCATTAGTCTCAAAGTGAACACAAACTATTTCAATTGAAATTTGAACGAAATTTGCTGATTCTACTTTCTTTGATGCTTACTGCTGGGTCAACTTCTCATTTTACACAAATAACGATAATAATGGAAATTAAATCTTGAAATTTTGTGTGTTCAATAAGTACAGAAACACTCAAATGTCCACCTATATGAAATAGTGAAATATTGATTTCATTGGAAATAAGAAATCCCAGAGTAAAGAATACGCACAAAACATCTTTCTCGGAATCTAACACCAAAGCAAATAATCGTTTAGCATCTGACGTGACCGGATGTGAAAATCCGAAGAAAAAAAAATAATAAAGATGTCATCTTTCCGCGTAGAGCAGGCCACACGACAAGGGTCAAATCCGTCTCTGCAGTCTGTGGGACATAAAACATGAAAAACTGACCAGATCAGTGGCGATACTGTAGATCGCAACATCGATTGTCCTTCCGTAAGATGTTACATTGCCAATTAAACAGTGGGAAACAGCAGGCGGTTTGTTCGGGCGAAACGAACCAAGTAAATGAGAATGTTTGACCGTGAATGACGTCACGTTTAACTAGCGAATAGGAAAGTAATCAATTATAAACGTAAAATTTTCACAGCTGTTATGACAGTTACTGGGTTTCCAAGGCAAGTAAAAACAATTTCCGAAAACCATTATACATTGAACTGAGGGAAAATACTGTTCTGACTACTATAGATACTATTATTATTAATGACAATAATAATCCCGAAATAGACAAGGAGAACGATAGGAAATTTAGAATTATTATGAATAATAATATTGTACTTGAAGAAAAAAATAATTGGGACCATTGAAATACGAATGAATCTTATTCACCTGACCTCCCCAACTAAAATAGGATACGACAGAAGTTCTTTTTTTAAATGTGTGGAGCCTGTACACATACATATGGGTCAAGAATAAAAACTGCCCAAATACTACGACCATTGTCCTGCTGGCGTCAATATAACACCGACCCCACCTCTCAGTGTAATGATAAAGCAAAATTGGAACTTCCGGTACCAAACGCCTTCTCCCATTGAAAATGAGGAGAACATATACTACATTGGTATTTACACGTCCCCACACGGTAAGGGGGTATGGCACAAGGCAGGTTTAAAGTGGGGAGTCCAAGCGTGTACGCATGGGGTAAGGCTAAAAATTGCCCATTACCCGCAACCCTCGTCGTGTTGGCGTCGATATTACATCGACCCTCCCTCTTAGGTGCAATAAGGGAGGTACTGCTGCAGGGTTGGAATCCCGGGGACCAGGCATCCCACATTTATTTGTTGTGTTTCTGTCTTCGGACAGAAACACAATTGAGAGATAAAATGTGTGTCCGCCCGAAAGCAGATACAACACTTAGAATTTACTTCATAATACGGATTCTGCAAGTACAGAAGAGGAGAGGGAGAAATTTATTAAACTAATTAAAATTTGAGAAAAATATTGGTCATGTACCCCCGCGGGCCACATAAAAATAGTTCCCGGACCGCATCTGGTCTGCAGGATACGTGTCTGAGATCCCTGTTATAGATAAAAACATGATAGATTATAAGATTGTTCCAACAGATTGTACGATGAAGTTGAAAGAGTGAAAAAGCAAATATCAGGACCTTAACCGAGAGCTGCATGAATTGTACAGTATCGCTTATATTCATTAAAGCAATAATAATTCACAAGAGAAACGTACTTGAACTATTACAGATTTGTGCAAGAATTTAAATAGCATAGAAAGTAAATATCACAACTTATTTATTTAATTTCTTGTCATTGTACAATACACCATGAAATTGGACAGTAGTTCCGAGGTTCACCAATACAGAGATGATAACAAACATGCACAGCATCGAATGAAAAAAAAAGTAATAACGTTTAAAATACCTTGAAATTCAGCACGTGGCAACATTTGTTTTACGCAGGGCCCGAGCATAAAAGCTGTACCTCAAGTGCGTTGTTCTAGAACTAGTAGAACTAAAAACATCATCCTGAGGGTAACTGTTCATACAAGTGATACCGGGATGCGTGTTAATGTTTTCTGCTCTTTTACGACAACGAGAATTAGAAATCTCCTCCCAAGGAGGACACGGAGAAGCCGAGCATTTTCTGGGAAACATCTATAACCCTTTGAATTTTACATGAGCACTCGGTAAAGTGCTCTTTTTTGAGCTCATATTTATTAAACAATTACTTAAGTCATATTCACTATTACTTTTCTACGCACTAAATATGCGGGTAAAAATATTCCTCTGCTAAAACATACTTCTGTTTCACTGTCCGCATAGTAGCTGAGAAGTTACGTATTTACCAGAAGTCGGTGTTCGAGTTCAGTTAAGAGTTTGATTTTTAATGTAGACTCTTTTCTTTAACAAAATCAGGTTAAAACACTCGTTTTTTTTTAAATTTAATTTCTCCTATTTGGTCACACTAAGCATGCAGAAGAGGAACCCGTGATTCTATTTCGATCCTTATTGTTTCTGTTTTATGTCCAGAAGATGTTTTTTTTAAAAATCTAGTCTTTTAAGCGACATCCACTTTGATCGAAGGGGAATGGAAGAGTAAATGAGGGGATGAGAGCTTTTTTTAAGATCAAGTGAAAACAAACAGGATACTGCTTATTTCCGATTTCTGGTCTATATTAACAGTAATGCTTCGTGTCTAGAGAGTCAGCTTCGGTCTGCCCTTGGCGAGAGACAGATTATCACTCACGTAGTTCCAATCAGAAAAGTATCTTGATGCATGCACCGCACCGGAAGAATTTACTTAAATTTTAATTTTCATTAAAAGAAAAGGCTCTTTAAAAAGTATAAAGTTTACTGCTGAAAATATTGAATCAGGAAATAAACATCTACTGAATCAACTGACAGTTAACGGAACAAGAACAAAAACAAAAATAGAGATTGCGGATAATGCCCAGCGACTCATAGGCAAGGTAACACTGTAAGTATTGGCGAGTAGATTAATCGCGCATTAACTCTCATCTTCACTACGCATCCCACATTTTTTTTATGCGAAACTTATCTATGTTTCGTAAAAAATATAGAAAATAAATTAACGGAGATATTTTATTCGATTACAATCAAATATGACTGATTAGTACACTATTTACATTATTCAGACAATTGTCCTCATCTCTGTTGCCATATTTATTACAACGTTTCGGCTGTTGTACGCTCCAGCCTTCTTCAGGTGGTTGGAACTGAACCCTTTATTTCGCTCACTGGGGTAGACTGTTCTAATGGATGTCAGTTATCAATTATAACCTGTTAATTTCCCTCCACCGCCTTAACCAGTTATTTGACTCAAACTCTTTGGGTCCTGTCACTGGATCTAACTAACGCCTTTATCCACTGTGCCATGTGTCCTTGAGGACATCTATGTATGAATTTCTGAGAGGGGAATTAACAGGAGATAACTGATAACTGACATCCATTAAACATGGCACGTGGAACTAGAACAGTCTACCCCAGTGAGCGAAATAAAGGGTTCAGTTCGACATTCCAACCACTTGAAGAAAGACGGAGCGTACAACGGACGAAACGTTGTAATAAAGATGGCGATAAAAATGAGGACAATAGTTCGAATAATGTAAATAGTGTACATAATACCTCATCTCAGAAATATAGACAGATGACTGAAAGGCCGAAATGTTGTAATAAATATGGCGGCAAAGATATGGCGAATAATGTAAATAGTGTACATAATACCTCATCTCAGAAATATAGACAGATGACTGAAAGACCTAAACGTTGTAATAAATATGGCGGAAAAGATGAGGACAATAGTCCGAATAATGTAAATAGTATACATAATACCTCATCTCAGAAATATAGACAGATGACTGAAAGGTCGAAACGTTGTAATAAATATGGCGACAAAGATGAGGACAATAGTCCGAATAATGTAAATAGTATACATAATAACTCATCTCAGAAATATAGACAGATGACTGAAAGGTCGAAACGTTGTAATAAATATGGCGACAAAGATGAGGACAAAAGTGTCGAATAATGTAAATAGTATACATAATAACTCATCTCAGAAATATAGACAGATGACTGATTAGTGATGAATTATGACTACTACATCGGGCAGTCCACAAAGATCTTGTACTATAGACGTTTATGATAGTGAGCGTATAGATTTTTAATGCATGGGAAAAAGTTGAAACAGAAGGTATTGTCATAAATTGGTGCCGAATTTTTCAATTTAAATAACAGAATAACTACATTTGAGAAATCATAATTTAAACAATTGTTATTAAGCCAAAAAGCATGGCAAGGAAGATTGAATAGCGACAATCTCCCAAATGGTTGGAGAGCGTACCGGCTTTGAAAATCAGCAATCCAAACATTCGTTTTTGCATGGTAGCAAAACTGAAAACACACAATAACTTGAGAGTGATTTCAACTCTTTTTTGGCATCATTGAAAATTTATTAACTTTTCGAAAAATGAATAGTTAGAGTTTAATTGTTTTATAATAAAACTCCATTATTGAAAGATTACGTGATAAAAGCTTAAATATATATTAAGATTTCATGATAAAACTTCTCTAAAATAAGATTTTACAAGCAAGTAGCAGTTGTGTAATACTTTAAACACGTTGAAAAAATTAACCGGTAAAATTGGTCTACTCTTCATTTAGCAGGAATTTAGTAAATATTTTAATAAAAAATAAAGACGCTAAAGCAGAAGTTGGAAAAATGAAATGAAGGCTCTCTAGAAAGAGAATTGGCTAACAAAATAGAGAAATGTGTTAGATGACTTCTCGCCGGCCCTGAAAAAAGGAAACTAGTGGATGTTACAAAAGGCTGTCTATTCATGTTGATATTGGCTGTCTTTACTCACGTGTTTGCTCCTGCCTTTCAACCCCGTTTCGGTTGTCGAGACATGAAGAAAATCCAACCAACATCTAGCAACTTTCTCCCCTTATACTCGTCGATGTCTTGCCCGAAGTGGTCCAGCGTGAAGAAAAAAAGAAATCCACTTAAAAAAAAGAAAGCAGAATAAACACCAGGTAACACCAGTCAACTCTTTCTTTCATAGCCACTAAAAGGGACTGTACATATTGAATTCAATATATGCGAGGCTTACTACTGAATTTGATACCCAGAAATTCATACATAGATGTCCTCAAGGACACATGGCACAGTGGATAAAAGCGTTAGTTAGATTCAGTGACAGGACCCGAAGAGTCTGCACCATGCCACACAAGCAGAAGACATGGCCGCTCCTCTCACTTAGCTCCCAACTTTTTTTTTTTACTCACGTATAGAAGCAAATGTATAAAAAAATCACGAAGAAATTAGGTAAAGTTAAATTAAATTGTGACAATAAAATAATAATTCAAAAATTGAGTGGGTTTGTTTCTTAAATGAAATCAAATTAAATCTAATATATTTTTTGCGTAAAGAGAAATAAACACAGGATAAACAAGAAGAGAAGCTTAGGAAACGAATGAAATGTCCATGAATTTAATAAAACTAAAATAACATTTATGCTGGGAGATTGTCAAATAAACTAGCGAGAAAAGGAAAACTTTAAGGAAAAGGACATCATCAAATAAAATTTTAACTCGGCTATTAATTCAATAAATAAGAATTTTTCACGATCCAGTCAGAGAAGGAGACAAACATAAAATGTTTCTAAAGTTCGCACATCGTTATTCTTTTCTTTGAAACGCGAAAAAAAAAAGCATTGTAAATGATTTGTTCTGAATACAAAATCAACACAAGGAAAAATGTATGTATTTTCTATCTTTTTTCTTATATTTGTCCTGTCCCCTCATGCCGTGAGTGAATAACGAGGGCTATGTCATTCCATCCAAAATCTAGGTTCAGGATAGTCGTACTGGAACTAGTGGTTTAAATCTTGAATTTGGTAGCATAGTAACTGTGAGTTCATATCCTGGGCCGGGTAGTATAGGCTTAGACTCGGTAGAAAAAGCGCGAGCAATAAACGAACAAAATGAGATATCCGTAGACATGGTCAGCAGAACGAGAACAATCTGCTCAGCAAGATCTGGTTAGCAAGGTCGAATTACGAATTACTGCTTTTAAATTTCTCGGCCATTCAGACCGGTAAATGTTGTTAATACTGTTTATTATAAACAGAGCATTTACTTAAATATTTGTATCCATAAAAATAACGTATAATCAGAAAATATATTAAAATAATTGTCCGACTTAGTAAATTTCATAATATATCATGTCATTTGTTTGCGTTAAGATCTGTTTCGAGCAGATATGAGCGTTCGAGATAAATGGGAAATTTGTAGTTTAAAAGCAGTAATTCGATATTGCTAACCAGACGCCGTCTCTATAGCTAAAATGGTATAGCACGTTAAGCAATATGACGGATCTTGTGTAGGATACAGGCTCGATTCCTGCCGGAGGACATATACTTTCTATTAAATTTCTCGGACATTAAGGCCGGTAAATGTTGTTAATAGTGCTTATTATAAACGAAGCATTTACTTAAATATTTGTATCTATAAAATAACGTATAAATATATTAAAATAATTGTCGGACTTGGCCCATTTCATAATACGTGTATACATACATACATACATACATATATATATATATATATATATATATATATATATATATATATATATATATATATATATATATATATATATATATATATACACATTTTAAACATGTTTGGTTGAATAATATCAACATGGTCTGTCTATCAATTTTTATTATATATGTATATCTGTATGTATATATGAACAAAAAACTAAATGAAAACCTTTTCCACTTTGCCATTATTTTTACCCTAATATATATATATATATATATATATATATATATATATAGTTTTGTTGGTCTCTCTCTCTCTCTCTATATATATATATATATATATATATATATATATATATATATATATATATATATATATATATATATATATATATATATATACACACAGAGGGTGTGGTGGGTAAATTTTCGCCATTTTATATTTTTAGTTTCGCGCATGCGCGTTGTTGTTTTTTATTTTGTCGACTGCACAGTATAGTAGGGTTTGTTGGGCATTGTCTGTGAGAAAAAGAGTCCCATGATGCAATTCAGTCTGCCAGAGATTTGGAAAAGGCATGCTGTACTGTTTGGTATTCGCGCCGGAAGTTCAAATAGGAACATTTCAGACCGTTTGGGTGTCACTCTGAGAACAGTTCAGAGGATTCGGAAATAGTTGGATGAGTCTAATGGTGATAACGACGGTGTTTGGAGTCGTCACTAGCGATGTCAACGTTATGCCTACATCCATCTTCTCACAGGGCCTCAGAATTAACATGGAGGCCGACATCACATGCCTTGCGGAGGTACTGATGACTTGGGTCAAGAGGGTGGCTGTTGGAAGAGCCTATGTCTGGCAACAGGACTCTGTACCATGCCACACAAGCTTAACTTAAATAAGGAAAACATCCAAAATATTTGCAGGAGATTCCGAAGTTATCTGGAGGCTGTGTTGCTCATCCAAAAAAGAAACTTGTCTTCTCCCGCGAACGACTATAACGCAGAACCGTTTCTATTTCACATGCTAAAACTCCAGGGATAAAACTACATTTTACATTCCTATGTGGTGTTCTATTAAGTCTGAGCATAGCTTAGTCCTCTTCAAGAAATTCCCAGAATCCCTTCTCAGAATCTTTATGAGACCTGGCTCGAAAATTAACCAAAATCTAGTATTTGTATATAGGGGGTGCATCCTCCGAGGCTACCCTACTTCATTGCACAAAGGGGTACGTCAGGTCCGGGTCAGTTTTCTGAAGTCTGAAGCGTCGTCAAAAGGGAATTGATGAGAAAATTGGAAAAATTTTGGTACTACTCGAATGTGCATAAGTTAACTGCTTCAAGAAAATCCCAACTTATACGCATTCGTCAGACCATATAAGCATAGAACAGACTGTCGCTGCTGGGTGTTGACCTCAATGTCCACTTTTATATTTACATACGGTGTATCCCTGATATTGAGCACTTTAACCCACAAATATATCATACCTTAAAACTATATTTTATCATATATATATATATATATATATATATATATATATATATATATATATATATATATACCTGTATCCTTGAAACAGTGAATTATGAATTTTCCGTGCCTTTCAAACTCAGTAAATTAAAAAATAAGTTACTCCAAAATTCGCTTGAGGATGAAATGGAAATTAAATTCGAAGCTTTAAGCTTCCATTTTTGAAACATGGTCATTACTGTGTAAAAAAACATATTTTAAATCAGTTAATTTAAATCAGTAAATTTACATTGAGCACTATTTTGTAAAAATAAAAATATCAATAAGAACACCGGATTATATATCTTACTATTCTTTCGTTATATATATATATATATATATATATATATATATATATATATATATATATTTATATTTGGCATTTTGCAATCTCTTTCTTATAAATGTTTCGTTAAAAAGCACACTACGTATAGACACATCGGCATAAATAATACACACACACGCATTCAATACGAAAGTACACAGAAGCAGGCACTAGATTTTGTAATTTTGCCGCAGATGTCTCAAATCTACGAAATCAAGACCGTCACTGAATTTTCTCTCAACCAAGGAAATCACCCTTCACTTTTTTTTTTTGAAGGGACCAAGTAATGGGTTCGTTCACAAAATTAACTTATCTTTAACTAAGCTTACTTGTTTCTATGATGCGTTTGAAATGGCGTCTCCAGTCGAAGTAAATATCTTCTTGTTGTTATGGTCATTTAAATTACAGGTAGATGGCATATATTGATTTTTTTTTGTGAGATACGATATCAGTTGGGTTTTCGATCACATTCATAAGACTTACGCTTTTATAGCAACATAAATTATTTTTTTTGTAATTTTTTTTTTACCAACGCTCACCTAATAAAAGGCCACTAGCCATTCATGATATAGTGTTATTGGAGGCGGTTGTTGTGTGACCGGTAAGATTAAGTGGCGTAGTGTATGCGGATATGTTGGAAAGATAAAGATTAACACTAGACTTAAAGAGGTTGAGAGTTTAGTAGTCGGGAAAGCAGTCTCTTTGGAAACTGTTCCACAGAATCGTTCACCCAATATACGAAACATAAGACAAAGAGGTAAGAAGTGCAGTTTAAGAAGACACGCTGAAAAGATAAGGGTTAAGATTAGTTTAATTTTATAGTGATCAGTGAAGCATCCTCTTGGGAGTCCGTTCAACGAAGCAGTGGTTCTTGGGAAGAAGCTGTCCGAATGGAACTTTACTAATGGAATACAAAGGGAATAGAGATGATTCATTCCAGTGGAAATGGCATGGCAGATCTTAGCTGCAAAGGTCAGGGCTACTTGAAGCAAATAATCTAGCTCGTCAGAACATTTGCTATGGAAATAGCGATAGAAGAGCAAGAGAACTGCGTCCTTTTGTCTGTGGGAAAAGAGTTCTAGGGTGGAAAATAATTTAACTACAAAGTCGTGAAGACTCCTCTACACTCTATCAAAGACAAGTGAGTTCCACTTCAGATATAGCAGCAGATTTGCATTTTTGGTCTGATCTGGCTCTTGTAACAATAGAGCACGGCAAGGAGAATCAGACACTTACTGGAGTGGTACGACGGGACGAACATTTTTTCCCTAGCATCTTTAGCGATGTGTTGGTGTTAGGATTCATCAGTCTTCAATAATTATGAATAAAGCTGCAATCTCTGAAATTTTTATGGAAATCTTGTGTAAATTCTTTTCACAAATAATTAAATAATGGATTTGAAAGAATGCGAGGTTATTGACCAAAATAAAAAAAATTATTTTAATACCAAACAATAATATAAAAAAAAAACATCAAGCAAACATTTAACATGGAACAAAATTATTGGTCCTCTTGTTTCAATAATCAACCGTGGAATCTTTTTTCTCGATTATTGCTTTTAAGCGTTTTTGATTGTTACTCATAATCTAACGTACGGACAGGTATTTTGCTTCATTCTGCTTTGTTAATAGCTTCTAGTCCTTCCAAATTAGAAGGGTTTCTGTCTCCCACGTTTTTCTTCAAATAGCCTCATATCCTTTCAATGAGGCTTAGATCAGGACTTTATACAAGGTATGCCAATACCATAATTTTACTGCCATCGAAGTATTTCATAAGAATTAGTGCCATGAGTTTCGGGTCGTTGTCACGTTGGAATGTCCAGTGACGCCCTAAAGACAGCTTTTGCGCAGTTCGTTTTATATTATTTTTTTTTAAATACCAAAATACTGCTCTTTATCCATCCTGTTTCAGAAGAAACGAAGCATAATGCTCCTGTCAACGTGCTTAATTGCAGAGTGGGGTATTTTTTGGTTTGTGAGTTTCATTCAATTTCCTCCATACACACCGGGAGTTCATGTGGCCAAATAATTCCAGTTTGGTCTCATCTTAATATACAACAGAGATCCGCTATTTCTCCCCATGCTCTGCATGGCTTCTGGCATAGGCTTTTCTGCTTTTATGTGTTTAGTCATTTGACAATACGCTCGAAGTCCTTCTCGATGAAGACATCTACTAACTGTTTTGTCAGTACATTCAACCCTGCATTGGCAAGGTCTTTTACCGTTAAATGAATATTCTTCAAGAATCTCTAACAATTTTATTTTTCATTCTCTCAGAAATTAACCATTTTCAGTTCTTAACTTATTGCCAGTCCTTAATGTATTCTAAACAAAATTGGTCTCATTGTACTTCTTGATAATTTTTGTCGATCTAAGAACATTGGTAACGCTTGGAAAGTGCTGTATATCCATTACCTTGCTTGTACGCACCAACCATCTTCATTCAGAGTTTATGCTTGTCATGGTTGCGGAACGTTGCACTCATATATTTTCTTCTTTAGAACCTTCTAGAATGTTATAGAATTAGGTCAATATTATTTCATTTTCTAAGGAAGCTTGTATTAAATGTCAAATTAAGAAAAAAACAAAACCATTACAATTGCCATAGATCAATATTATTTCATAATTTCTATAAGGAAGGGAAGACTTTGTGAATTGCCGATCTGACTTCCCGCTCTTTGGTTTTGATGACACTCAGGGTAAGAGAAGGAAAACTGAATTGAAATCGTTTGAACGTCCACGTCTCTTGAAGTGCGAAAAGAACACCTCTTGCATTGAAGGTTGATCTATCTACTCACTTGCAAGGGATCCTCCACTAGCCGACCTTGCTGATGAATCTTAGATGAGATATCTAGAGGAGGGATCTAGACCTACAAAACATTTTACTCCCAGATCATAAATCACTTATGTAGACGCTGTTCCTAAAACAAAAAAAAAAAAAAAAAAAAAAAACAAAAACATAATCCATTAGGGTGGACAGCAATACAACAGTATGTAATCTCCTTTGCTAAATTGAAGTATATTGATTCATTCACTTTCTACGGCTTGTCAAAGCTAGAAAATACTTTTAGATTGTAAGAATTTTTTGTAGATAATAATGGTTTAGTCTTACTAATTAATCCATAGCTTGGGGGAGAAAAGGTGGATTTATACCGCAAGGGTATTTGCGCGTAAGTGAATATAACGAACCCAACGGGAATTGGAACTCGGCTCATCGATTAACAATTCCGAGCCATTATCCATTAGACCACTCGCAAATTACCTGGTATTCTCAAGCGGTCACCCATCAAGGTACTGATCGGGCTCGTCGTTGCTTAAGTTCGGTGATCGTATGGGAACTTGTGTTTCAACGTAATGTGGCCGTAAACCTTAAGTATAATAATAGAACATAAGTAAGCAATTGCACTGGGGGGGGGTAATTACTTTGAGAGATGCAGGGAACGTTGGAACTGAATTCCGAAGGAAAACTTCAAAGAATTACGAGTTGATACTAAAACACCAGTAAAACTTTGAAACTTAGATAAAGTGTGCATGCGCGCGCACATGCGCAGCGTAGTTACAGCAATAGTGATAAAATGTCTAAAACTAACAATGTTGAAATGAGCACGTTTATTTTTACTCCTTCTGTTAATTGTCATTTAGGATGAAGGCACCACATTCGAGTTTGTTACTTCTGCTTTGTTTTGTAGGCAGAATGAAAAGTTACATCAGCTTCTCGGTGGTTGTTGTTTTTATAGAATCAGAATAGCGAAAGTGATGATAGTGGGGTGTAGATTTTGTACAAAATATTCCGTTCCTTAATATTGATGATGAGTGAGATAAACTGTAACACTACAAGATGGATCCCCTGACAGACTTGACTGAAGAAATAAAACCTTATACCCACTATAGATTTACAAGAAAAAATAGAAAAGTTAAATTAATGGAAAAGATCTATTTAATTAAATAAGAAATTATCTTAAAATAATTGCAGTAAAAACTTAACATACGACAGAGTTCGATGCCTACCTGTCGATTTATTTGAAGAGAAATTCAATTCTGGTGGAATTTTGAATGTGGCGACGAAATTGTGGCAGATGACATGTATTCATGGCTAGAGAAGGCGAGCTCCTGATGTATCCGATATAAATAGCGGGGATTTGTCAACGAAGTGGCAGTTGCTGAAGTACTCTCTGTGAGGACGCTAGTCGACATCACATTAGCATGAACGAACATAGACAACTACTTCCGTTTCCTAAATCAGAGATGAACCGGACTTCCGTAAAGAGCTGGCAGACAAGAAGCAGCCGAAACGAAGAACAATTACAAGCTTGGAATAGTATTAACAGATCGACCAACGCCACAGGAGCTTGCCAGAGAAACAAGCGAAGTGATTGGCTTGCGTAAAACAGCGAGAGAGTCGCTCAAGATCCTGATTACCGAACTCCATATTCGCTGGCTAAGATATGAGGTTCACCTCATTAGCGGTGCGTTAATCGGAATGTATACTCGCAGGTAGGAACGCCGAGAAATATCAGGTCCGTGTAAGTAGAGTTCAGTACTGACTGAACCCCTCAACTAACTGAGCATGTAGTACTAAGGCTTTCCGCTATTAAAATATAGATATGACTCTGCTTTATGACTAATCTAATTAGTGAACAAGGGTAAAGGCTATAGGTGAAGAAGGTGAAACCAATAAACACAAATTATTCAGTTGTATTCACTTTTGCACAAATGGCTTTGGGAAAGATATGAATTTATTTTTCCCCATTCAGCTATTGGTCAAATAACTAGTTATTGACCAGTCTAGGAGAAAGACAGCTCTGAATTCCAATCCGTGGAAACTATTTCTCAAGAAAGCATTTCAATTCACAGATAGTAAAGACAAAGATCTTTCGAGAGCCATGACCGCCTACATCCTGAAAGGGACATAGCATTGATACCCCTCCCCACTAAAAACCCCCCCAAAAAACAGGATTTCCTGTTTCTTCTTCTAGTTATCATCCTTGTTGGTTGAGGACGGTCTCATTCTTGAATTACATGTGGGTGCGCGCGTCAGTAAAGTGTCACTGATGTCTTGTTAGCTTTCAAACATTCCTGATATAGCTTTGCTCGTATTGATGTTCACCCCGTATAAAACTCAAGAAACACTCTAGTTAGGAGGTACAGAGTAGGTGGCACCACCCCAAGCAAGATGGCACCACCTACTCTATACCTCCTAACTAGAGTGGCTCCACCCCCAAGCAAGGTGGAACCACCCCAACATCTTTAGCGATGGATCATATGTACGCATGCCACTTGAGGTCAGGTGTGAGTTTAAGGCACAATAGTATCTCAAGGCACGAATCTTCCCGGAGGGGGCATCTGTTCATCGTGACTGAGGGTAGATCAGGGTCCGATCAGCGAGGATAGAACGTAACTAGTTTGGTTTTTGAGACATTGAATGTAATCAGCCCCACTGAGAAATTAGTGCTAGATCGGATAAGAGATCATCAGCCAATCTCGGATCATCAAGAATTTTAGATGTGCACCCGTATATTGAAGTATCATCGGCATAGATGTTTACAAATGATCTGAGTATATCCTTAGACAGATCATTTATGGAGATCAAAAGGAGGGTTGGTCCCAGAAGTGACCTCTGGTGAACGTCTGTGTTGACACCCAGGTCCCCGGAAGACTAGCCATTAATAATTACCTTGAGGGACCTACCTTTTAGGAAGGCTTTTATAATTGAGAAGACCCTTTCATTGATACCATAGTTGGAGAGCTTGAGTAGCAAAACTATGTGTTTCACCCTGTCAAAGTATATACTCCTCGTGGTGTATTCGTCGTCAAGAGCCTCACTAATTCTGTGACCAGTCGATCGGGCCGATCAAAACCCGTACTGCACGTCGCTGAAGAGGGTGTTGTTCTCTAGGTGCCCGACGACATTCTTGTTGATTATAGCCTCAAAAAGCTTACTGATGGGTCTATACTGTGAGGGGTGAAAGTCGTTCGCCCGAGTTATTGAAGACCCGGACATATACTTGACTCCTTTTACAGGCTTGGAAATAATATCGCCTTTAAGCAGCGGTTGAACAAATTCACTAGGGTCAGGGAAAATTCCGGGTTGATATTCTTAAGGACAACCATTTGAATTTTGTTTGGACCAGCGGCTTTCTGTCGCATTTGATATCACATGTACATCATTCATTATATCGATTTTTCCGCTAACTTAATTTATCCGAGAACAGAACTCATGACTTACAGGGAACTAGACGAGTTTTCTCAGTGGGTTTATAAATTGGGACACTGAGGTAGTGATTTCTTGAAGTTGAAATTATTTCTTTCTTTCTGAATTTGTCTCTCTTACAGAGCGATCTGTGCTTGGCTTACTAAGAAATCATTAACTGAGTGATAGGTTGAGGAATGAAAGCGACACAGCCTCGAGGAATAAATAAATAAACCGTTTCTTTCAACATGCCTTAAAGTATTAATTTCTATTGAGTAAGAGTAAATGTTCATCCTTGTTTCCTGTTCAGGATATGGTTTACCGGTTCTCTTTTTTATTTAAATGTCTGAACTTTTTGTTGGTCGGACAAACTAGTATTTGTGACTTTCGATTGTGTGTGTACCGGGTTGGCAATTTGTTGGCTGCTGTTTCCGACTGGTCGTTAGGAGCCCGAACACTTTGGTAGCGCTTAGGCTGCTCTGATCAACAGACGAATATTACCAGGGTATTTGTAGTGACATGTCGTGCATGGGTGAGTGTCCTTGCATGTATTTTCAGTGGGCAGCCCTGAGGCCACACCATGCTCTGTTCTCAGTCATGCTCTGGCTGGTTTGTATTACCAGTGACGACGGATAGTTACAGTGGTCATTTCCCTCTCTCCTGAAAACGAATTTCATGGAAAACACAACAAAGAGAAATACAACTAAACCCGTAAACAAAAAAATCACCTACCCGACTCAGCCTTTCTTTCACTAATATTCGTGATATCCGTTCCAGCTTTTGCAGCGTAGAATTTTTCCTCTTGGAAAAGTCGCCAGATATCTTTGCCTTTGTGAAACTAACTTAAATTCTTCTCTTGCTATCAATGAATTCTTGGTGCCAGTCTATCTTTCCCTTTGCCGAAAAGATTTCAACATTCACATGAATGACCTTGGTGTTTATATCATGGATAATCTTCCGATGACCAGGGAATTGTCTCTCGAGGCCCCAGACTACTCCTTCATGTGCTTCCGTCTTTCGTTACTAACCCTGTTAGCTATCTCTTTTTCCTCTATCGCTCCCATTTTCCCAGGACTGCAGCATATAACACATAATTACTGATAGTACAGAAAAGGCACTTTCCCTCCCCCATCTGCGAACATCTTTGTCTTTGGTGACTTTAATACTCACTGAAACACCTAGCTTAAACATTCTAAAGCGACTGATGTTGCCGGTGTTCAGACATTAAATCTTTTCATTGCCTAACACCTTATTCAAATCGCGGACCTAGCAACATGCTTCTCTATTTGATTTATTTCTTACTTCCTCTTCTGGCTCTTACCGAGCTTTGCAATACTGACCTCTTGGTAATTCTGACCAAGCTGTGGCAGCTATTGATAATTCTTTCCAATCACCTATTAAACAGTAACCCTCTATCGACAAGACCTCTTTCTGTTTCTAGCATGTTGATTGGGACTCACTCCGTGACGCCACTTGGACTGACATCTTTAAACTCCTAATTGTGCCACTGAGGTTTCTTCTTGGGTCAAAGCCAACATAGAAGCTTTCATCCCTTCTTGGAAATACCAATAAAACCTCAATTCTCTCCATGGTTCACACCGGCATGCTCTGCCGGTATAGCATACAGGAACAACTATTTTCAGCTCTACTAGTGTGACAGCCCTTTCAAGAGGCGTCTACACGTTGCTGCTCGCAATAAATGTAAGCGAGTCCTCGAAGGAGCAAAGTTTCTGTTTGCCGAGAGAATGAATGCCTGTAAATTCTCCTTAAACTCTACTCTTGAGTCATCCAGAATATCCCTGCCTAACTTCCCTGCTAGAACTGAGACTCTGTTGAGTTGTATCCATATAACCTCTTCCAGGGTTTCTACTGTCATTTCTATGCTAGATCCCCTCGATGGTATCCATATAATAGTCTCCTGTTCTCCCTAAACTGTATACCTCGCTCCCTTCTGCTTTTCTGCCTACTGAAAGTCATTATCTGTTGTTCCACTTTGTAAGAACTCTGGTGAACCGTTCGAACCTTCCAGCCATCAGTCTATTATCTTTCTACTTTTTGAGGGGTAACTCCTAGAGGTCCTAATCAATTCTGAATTGGTTCATCATCTGTTATCGTAGGGCCTTTTATCAAACAAACAAGATGGCTTTCGTTTCTCCAGGTCAATTGCTGATGTACAGACGATATTTGCGGGAATAGTTTATCATGCTCTAGATAAAAACGGTGAAGCCAGGGCTGTTACATTGGACATCTCGAAAGCCTTTGACAGAGTCTGGCATTCAAGTCTTCTCCACAAGTTGAAAAGTTACGATGTCTTCGGACACTTTTTTGAAGTGATCCAGTGTTTCCTATCAAATCGGGAAATGAAAGTTATCCTAAATGGCCACTCCTCTAGATCCTTTCGTACTAAAGTAGGAGACCTCCAGGGATCCATCCTTCGTCCTACTCTATTTTTAATTTTCATTAATGACGTTCCTGATGACGTCAGCTCTCAACTTGGTATCTACGCTGATGACACAACAATTTACTCCCGCTTCGATAGTAACGCATATCAATCTGACAAGGTCAAAATGGCAGCCGATGTCCAAAACAACCTCAAGTGCCCTTACTATTTACATTGAGCTCATTGATTCAAGATCCAAAGAAGAATCTGCAGTATTATTGGTCCTGATCTGGCGGCTCAGCTCCAGTCAGTTTTTCCCCGCCATAAGCTATGTATTTTCTATAAATACTTTCATGGTAATTGTTCGAATAAGCTTTTCGCTATGGTACCTAGACATTTTGAATTTAAGCGCCGTACTAGACTGGTATCGAGATCTCATCAATTTTCTGTTCTTTGTTCTAACATTTTTTTCTTTCGCACTTCTCGCTTGTGGAATTCCCTTCTAGTTCCATGCTTTCCAGCCAACTTTAATCAGCAAAAATTTAAATGCAATGTCAATCGCTATATACTGTCCACCTGATTACACTTTTCTCTTTCTGCTCATTAGTAATGTTTCGGTTTCTAATTCTTCCACACCCTGTAACCCCTTGTTTTTTTAGTGGCATTACTGCCTAGCTTGTTGTGATTTCGCTTAAAAAATTATATTAAATGATTTGCTATCAGTTTACTAATTTTGAATATATCGTTAAGTAACATGAAATGTTGTTAGAAACAAAGAAAATCGTACTGAAGTGTTATGTAATATCAGTTCTCTTATATGACAATGAATACTGCACAATTCTCTCACAGATGAAGAACCGATTTGAGGCAACGGAGATGTGGTTCTTACTACGGACAGCGTATATGAGAAACGATGAAGTTTTAAGAAAAATGGAAACAGAAACCACACTTGTATTTAGAATAAACAGGAAATAATTGAAATTTCTGGAACACATAATGTGGATAGAGGTCTTCAAGAATTTGACGCCTACAAGACATACTGAAAGCAAGACAGACAGATTCGAAACAGCGCATAACCTGCCTAACGAGCCTGTGTAAATGGATAGCAGAACAGGGTTTAGGATAGATCCCTTCACTTGCTTGCTGAAAAAAAAAAACACAAGAAAACAGCACAGCGTGATGAAAAAACAAAAGGCCACAAACTTAATAGAAACAAAGTTTCATCGTCAAAATGTTTATGTTATTATTAAGAGGAAAGACCAAAATATTTTTTTAATTATTTTTTTATATTTTTTAACCCGTTCTAACACATTCGACATTTGGATTAAAAAACTTTTTTTTTATGTCAGCGCGAGACGTAATTATTACGGTGCGCCTTTTTTGGGGAAAAACATTAATTTGGAAATTCTTGCAAAAATCAAGCAATTCTCAGATTTTAATGAAACTTTCAGGATTTAATCACAAATGAATGAAATCTTGAAATTTTTTGTTTTAGGAAATCTTGGTAAAGAATATTTTGTTTTTACATGCTACCCTCAGTATCTGTCTATATTTCTGAGATGAGGTATTATGTACACTATTTACATTATTCGTATTATTGTCCTCATCTTTGTCGCCATATTTATTATAAAGTTTCGGCTGTTGTACGCTCTTGGAATGTCGAACTGAACCCTTGATTTCGTTCACTGGCGTAGACTGTTCTAGTTCCACGTGTCATGTTTTAATGGATGTCAGTTGTCAGTTATCTCCTGTTAATTCCTTTCTCCAAGTTCTCCACTGCCTTAACCAGGTATTGAACTCACACTCTTTGGGTCTTGTCACTGATTCTAACTAACGCCTTTATCCACTGTGCCATCTGTGTATGAATTTCTGTGTATTATAAACCTAATGTCTTCAGCAACATTTTTTACCAGTGCTCATATTACAATTTTTTGTTGTTATTATCGCATTTCTCTGGCACTCCTTTATTACTGGTTCCCATATTGTATTTATTTCTATGCTTGTTCGGCTCGGGAGATTTTTGTGGCCTAGCATATGTGATGATTGTTTAAGTTAACGAATTTTCCAATGGTGTTCTTTGTTGCCTTCAACTTTCATGGAATTTCGCGAAATTAAATTTTCTTTCAAGAATTTATTTTATCAGTTAAAAGTAGGACTGTTTGGAGAATGTAAATCATCCAATTTTTTCAAACTTTTGCTATTTGTACTGAAAATCTGAAAAAATGGTAAACTAAAAATGTAATAAAACTATTACCATTATTTAACTACAAACGCTTTTAATTACTTTTGTAAATAACTTATATTAAGGACACAACTGTCTTAAGAAAAAAATTCGATGAATAATGAATTTTTGCAAGAATTTTTCATTTTTAAAATTTTAATTATAATAATTTATAATAATTTAAAAATCGTTTAAAATTCTGTATTACTTTCTTTCTTTTAGATGATATTGTAATTAAGTGGAAACGAAATTTACGAATCCAAAATTGAAAAGATTAATATACGTCGTTTTACTATTACATTTTTAAAATAATGTTTTATTTTTTTACTTTAATCATTCCAATTTTTCATTAATTGTAGCCTAAACGTGGCATTATTAGAAAAAGGTAACATGTAAGAATTGTCCTCGATTTTCAGAAAAATTCTCTTGTCTGCAATTCGTTATTCATTGCATGTTTACGTCTCAACTTTAAAATTTAAAAAAGGATATTAAAAAAATATAAAATAATAATAATACAATAACATTTTATAAATTATTAAGTTAGTTTTATCATGTTATTTCATCTCAGTTATGAAATTTTAAAATTAATCTCAGAAAATTTTATTATTTTTTCACATAGCATCTTCAAACGTAACTAAAAGTCAATAAAATATTAGATAATTGCTGAAAATATGTTAATTTGTAAAAATTACTAGGTAGTAAAAAAAAACAAAAAACAAAATGTGTTCACTTAGATTTCGTAAATTTATGTTAATTCTGGTCATCCTTACTCGTTGTTAACACCTCGGAGCTGATCGTTAATATCAATAAGACATAAGCAAAACTGGACCCGTCGTTAAGAAATGCTGCTATACTATTTTTGTGCTATATATAAGTTATATTTGTTACAAATCAGATTAATTTAACTTTAAGTTTGCTAATTTTACTCGAATAACGTGTCCCAAATATATATTTTATTTTTGGAAGATTTTTAAAAATGATAATTAGATTTTAATTTAAAACTTGTTAAAATGTAAGAAATGGCTGCGAGTAAACAGATTTTTAAAAAATACAGGAAACATTTCCAATCTATATAATTCTTAATTGTAATACACCAGAATATTTTAGCTAATGGAAATAGTCAATTTAATCCTTTATCTTTCAATTAAAGCTAAAAAGAAATCTTCAAGAATGTGTTTTCATTTTTAAAAATTCGTTTTAAACCTTAGTATCGAAAATCTTAGCGAAAAAATGGAGGTACCAAGTATAAGAGAGATAGCAAAAAGACAAAATTTACTAAGAGCTACAAAAAACAGGAAATAGTGGAGAGCCATAATCACCAACGTCCTGATGTGGCATGACACCTTCTATGTGTCATGCCACATCAGGACGCTGATGAAGTCTCAATAATTGTGCTTTTTATCTTCCTGCGTTTAAGAATTCAAACGTTCTTATCAATTTATATAAGTACAGTCATCTGGAAGGAAAATCTACTGTGGAATTTGCTTTAGGTTTTAATAGCGCCTGTTCCTCAACGGAATGCCACACTTTGCAAAATCCTTTCGCTTTAACCAGTAGAGCAAAACTATTTTCATTGGCGCAGTTGTTCGTTGTCGTTCAAAAGAAACGTATATTTCATTTTCAAAATATCCCCGAACGATAGTTAAATTTATTTCTCGGAAGTTGATGCCTTTTTCATACTTTTTCATTGTACTTTTTATTTATGATTGGGAGGAATAATAGGAAGACAAATATTACTATCGAAGATATAAGATGGCTGCCTGTTTACCAGGGCGGCTAGTGAATCTGTTGCAGACGGCTTCTCAGGCTCATTTGTGTTTGTTTAACACCAACAGAACTCACCTGTGGTTTATACTGCAACTATGCTAAGCGGACTTCAGTTACAGTTTCTGAGAGAGAGCGCATAATATGGCATGATGAACAGTCTGAACAAAACCAGTACTCTGAAACGCTTGATCACGATGAATTTTGACTTTGTGCTAGTACAATTATCGACGGCAATAGTTCCGTCTACCCAATCTCACTCACAAGGCTTGGGTCAACCGGTGGTATGGATTTTCAGGCACTTTCCAAAGGTGCCAATCGTTGGGATCGACGATAACATTAAGGTTACCGAAGATAAGAAGAGGTAGAAAGCCATGATAGTCCGCGCGCTGAAGGGACAGGACGCATAAAATGGATCAAGGTGTCATTTTCCTAGATTGGTTGCTTTACCAAGGCTAAGAGATGTTGACTGCACTATTATTTCACCTATACTTAAGGGAATAAAAGAAATTCATTCTTTTCTGAAGAATTATAGCGCAAATCGAAATAGAGCAAGGAAAACATTTCAGCATTTGGTTAAATCTGTTCTACTCCATTCCACCTGCTTATATTTACCTGGCCTAGCACAGTCCGGTTTTTTAAGCATTTCACTCCAAGCAGGGCGTTAATGGTACTGAGAGTGATGGAGAATAAGAACACTTTAGTGAGGAGAAAGGACAAGAAGGGAACAGGTTTCAGGAAGACAGAAGATTGTGATTGACGTTGCATTTACATTTCTTGAAGATTTCTAGGTGACAAGGAATTACGAAACTGGAAGAGAGTTCCACTAGCGAGAAGTGTTGGAAAAGAAACTACTAGAAGAAAACTTACGGTTATATCTAGCTATTTCAACGCTAAAATGATGAGACCTAATTGCCATTCTAGTACGATTAAATTCATGCGTTCGTGCTTACCAGTCAGTACAACTGCCATGCAAATATTTATAGAAAATACAGAGAAAAGACATGTAACGACGCTGGGAAAGCGACTGAATTCGAGATTCCAGATCAGAACCAATAAAATTACAGAACGTTCTTTGGATTATTACCTTTTTCGATCAGTGCAAAACGCTTTGAAGGGGTAAACCTTTTCTGTTCAAAACCAGCTTCAGGGGTTCGTCGAAAACTTTTTCACACCAAAACCTGCGGAATTTTATTCTAAAGGTACCTAAAAGCTGCCTGTTGATGGCAAAACGTCTTTGCAACTAATGGTGAATATGTAATTGAATAAAATGTAGGATCTTTATTGTATATAAAATACAATTATGGCACAAGGCCAAAAAAGGGGAGGGATTGAGGCTGGTCGTCACTAACTATCTTATACCTAGCTAATCTAATTCACGACCCATTCACACATTACAGTTTCCACATTCACCATAAGAGTTCGTCTGTCGCCAATCAATCCTCCATCCACCATAATACCGCATCCTCTCAAGGGGAAAAAACGCACAAAACGCACCCCCCATGCCTTAACAATTTAATGATAATAAATATATATATAAAATTCTAATAATGAAGAATGAGAGGGGAAGGAGATGAACCCACTAATAAATTAAAACTCAACACAAAGTAAACTAAACATAACTGATGTTAGTAGGGCCCGTCCAACCCTCAAAAAAGGAGAGGCCGCTGTATTCTGCCCATTGGACAAAATCAAGAAGCTCTCTTAGTGCGGGAGTGGGAAAAGGATAAAATATAATACGAGCATGGAAAAATATAAAGCTGACCCAGTCGAGATGAAAGGTTGGGGGGTGGAAACTGGGGAGGTTAGGAATCTCGACTTGAATCATAACCAAAGAGGCAGCTGGGAACAGGCCAGGAACAACACTTACTCACATTAACTAGATACACAAAAGCTTGTCTAACCTAACCAAGGGGAGGGGTCCGCGACGTAGGCTGACCTAAAAGAGAAAATCAAGACTAGCCCCGTTCAAACGAACCAAGCTCGCCTCTTTCACCCACCTTTCGCTGAAGACTGTCGAATGAAAGCGTTTTCTATTTTATTGAATAAAATGTAGTTGTATTTTAAGAAGAATGGAGTCGAAAAACAAAAAGGAAATCATATATGAATCCATCTAATACCCAACAAAGGGATTTTATTTTCCTTCCTTTTCATTTTTTTAATTTTTTTTTCTATTTAGAAAATAGACTTTCCCATTGGTTTGGTATATCTTAAGCGACTGGTGTTTATGACGTCATTTCTTTTGGACGCTGGAAAATTGCTGCAGTCAGCAGCGATTACAGCTCGGAACGTTTCATATAATAAATGGAAGCGCCATCTCGAAGCCAAGATGAAGATATTCCACAATAAAAATAATAACAACGGCAACAACGATCCAAAAAAGCGTACAAGATGCGAAAGGGAGGTCAGCGAAGTGCATAATCGTTCCGTCAGTAAATCAGCTCGCCAGAAGAAAGCAAGCGAGAAATACCGTCAGTATAGACAACTCCAGCGTCGTCACAGACGACGGGCTGCGATCTTGAGAAAGATTTACAGGCACTATCTTTCGAGAAAGAAACCAAAACAAGGAAAGAGGAGAAAGAAAGAACGAATCTGTTCACATAACCATTCGAAATCTTACACGGCCACCAAAAATCTAAAGACAAGAGAAGGTGAAGTCTATTCCAGTAGAATGGAAAAACAACCAGTCGGTCAGTTCTCTCGGACTAACTTATCAGCCGGCGCCACTGCCGCCTATAATGATCCGGAGCGTGGAAAACCGTTAGGACGAAACGACTATAGTCAGTTATCTAAAAAACGACCGATATGGTTTATCACTGGCGGCTTTGAAGGGTGAAAATAATTTCAATAATAATAAAAAAAAAAATCTTCACATCCAATTTAAATTGGAACCGACTTCACCTACACGTATTTTTTTTTTTATTTTATTTTATTTTTCTAACATTTACCGAACACTGGAGGTAGACAACGACTTGAATAAAACAGCTAACAAAGTGGAATAAGCTTAATCTACTAAAATAGTGGTGCAATCTCATCACAATATTTTTACAAATACACCCTAGTTCTTATTGAGCAATTGAACTAATGTAACTACTTTCTCTACCATTAATTACAATAAGATTGAATTATCTAATTGTAATTAGCTTTAACTATCGTTAATTGTAATCAGGCTTATTGAAGGTGGATGTAGCAAAATAATAGGCGAGATTATTTTATTTAAATTATTAGTCGTTATTCTAAGGTTTTCATTGAATACAATCTTCGCCATGATAAATATCTGACTTGTACGTATTCTCAAGTCCAACTGTTTTATTCAAATTGTTGTCTTCCTCCAGAACCGTGCTCCCTGTAAGTAGTAGCGAAGCCTTTTATTTTGGAGCCCTACTAAGAAGCGATAAATGTTAAGGAACGAAAGGTATTTACAAAGTTTAGTTTCATAGGGTTTGGGAACATTTTATTCGAAATCAAATCAAAATCAATGGTCTGCGATATCATTGCCGTATTGGCTTAAGGTCAGTATACAATATAATTGCGGTATTTTGTTGAATGGGTTAATGTGTATTTGGTTCAGTTAATGGTAATATTAGCCATTTCCTTATAAGGAAATATTCGGCATTCATTGACCGAACAGCTAGTGTCACTGTCGATTGAAATTTATAAAATGTTTCTCTTGAAACATTTTTCAGGAAGATAGGTTTTTCACGTCCAGTAGCTGTTATCTTTCTTTCTAGTATTGAGGGGGTTTCCTTCCTAACTTTTTGTTCGTAGTAGTGTGGATCAGAACATCTTCATTATGTCATTGCTTTCTCTACTAGTTACATATGCTATCCATGTGGTTTCTGTTATTTGGTATAGTTCTTTGTTTGGGATTCACAAAGTATGAAGAAATATGGTCCTCGCCCAGTCCTACAGGTTTCATCCGCTTGAAGCCATATTTAACTATTGATCTGAGAAAGTGCTTGGCTCCAGCTGAAACTTTAGACATTTCTGAACGAGTTTGGCCTCATAAGAAAGTCTCGATCTGATTTTCTTTTGGTCAGTGCCTTGGTTTTGTAGCAATTTGTGGTGTTGGGTGAGACTACTCCTTTGTAAAGTCTTTTCTACGTTCAATTTAAACTTAACTTCTATCTTAAATTTGTTATAACTGATCAATATACTGAAGTATTTGATGCATTTGGTATATACTAAATCTATATTCTGAATTTTTATTATGAATTCAGGGTTGGTGTCATCACTGTTTTCATTCCAATTCCAGATCATAGTTTCTGTTTTGGATAGGTTTATCTTGAGTCCCATTTCATGGAACATTTGGTAGAAGATGATTTTTTTTGTTCAGAATTATTCTTATGACTACCTATGTCAGCAGCATATCCCCCCCCCCACTCATTGGCCTCGGGAGGGTAAGCAGGATAGACGTCTTCTATTAATAGATTCGTTTGGGGTGTGGTATGGAAATAGAGAGTGTTTATTTCTTCACATTTATGCAGAGTAAATGTGTAGGGCATAGTTTAGGAAAAGAATGAATAGACTTGGGCTATCATTTAATCTTTGTCGTACTCTTGATGATGTTTGAAATGTTTCCATATTGGGGTCCTCGCATGACCTGTATAATTTTGTGGACCGATATAGTTTGAGGCATTTAGTGAAGTTGAAGCATGGAAGACTTTATAATGAGTACGATAAGCAATCTCTATTGACGTGCTGCGAGGTCAACATAGTAGATATACAATTTTCTTTTGGAATGGTATGCAATTTCCTGGACTTGTTTGTTGATATATATACCATAATTAGTCTTCTTACCAGAATGAACACCAAACTGGATTGTAATGATTTGGCTTTCATAAAATGATGAGAGTCTAGTCAATTAATACTTTCACCATAATGGATTCAATTGAGGGCTACCTTTTTATTTCCATAATTTTGATAAACCCCGCCTTTTGGGATGCATTTCTGATTCCAGGGTTACTAATAGTTGCATCTAATGCAAGGAAAGTTGGTTCACTGTGTCGTGACAGAAAGCCTTTCTCATCAGAATCCATCTTGTACATTTACAAATCTACCATTGGTCCATGCGTTGGATACTGTTACCATATCTGGTATGGTCCTCATGCTGTACATCTTGATTACCTGGTGCCCGAATTTAAGTGTGCTAATAGATTGGCCTCTAGGTTCCACCCGTTTACTGTTGAAATATCTAAATGTAACTACCCCGCCATTTCTACTCCAACAGTTTCTTTTCTCGCACTCCCTACCTGTGGAACTCCCGTCCGTTTACTTGCTTCCCTGATAACTACAATCTTCAAAAATTTAAATGCCATCTTCTGTCTTCATGAATCCTGTTCATCTTTTGGCCTTTCCTCAATCCTCCTTATTCTCTGTTTTCTCTTAAACTTTCACTCCCTGTAACCCACTGCGTACTAGTGGCATTCCTCCACCTTGATTGGGGTGAAATGATTAAAAATACAAAAACGTCATGTGACTGAGAAACTTGTTATACTGGAACACAACTATTCTATTGTTAATAGACTCTCCCACATATAATAAGTAGTAGTAGTAGCAGTCGCTCAGTGAGTTGGTGAGTCAGTCGATGCCGGACGACCGTTAGTCGGATATTAAAGTATCAGCCACCACAACTAGATTGCTGCGTCATTAACTATTATATCAAGTTCCTAACGTTTTGTACGTCGAACCTATTTTAAGGACCGACTTAGTGAAATACAAGCCTCCACTGTGAAACTACTCTATAACAGTTATTGAATTCGAGGAAAAAGTAAGAAATCTTCAAAAATTCAGCCTCAGTGTCAAGTGATGCTTTATTATTCCTTAATTTTTTAATAGTATTCTTAATTTCCTCATCACAAGGTTCATTATTGTTTATGTTTGTAAACGGATTTTATAGTCGGACTTTATAATGACTGGCTGTAGATTGGTATATCTCCATTTCTCTGAGCATCTTTACTTTTGTATGGTCAGAGTTGAAATGTGACTCAGTGTTTTTGAAACCAGGACATCTGTGGTGGTTTTCATTGTATGATTTTATTTTGTGGTTTTTCGCTTTTCATTACATTTTACTACACTGTCTATATTGTTTGACTTAATTAATTTCGTTTCCAATTTCTGGAGATATTGGTTTCTCACAGTGTGTGTCTAATTTTTGTAAAATTTTCTTAGTGAATTATTTAGTATTTTCCCTTTCATTTTGCTTCCCTTTCTGTTTGGTTCCTTCAATTTTTTCTTATATATATATATATATATATATATATATATATATATGAGAAATTGTATGAAAAAATTAAATAAAAAAACGTTGTCTGTCGTATTCAATGAAATGTGCATATATATATATATATATATATATATATATATATATATATATATATATATATATATATATATATAGTTTATGGAACCATGTAATCCGTATGGGTAGACCCAAGGAGGATAAAATCCAGAGATCTCAATGGAAATCCAGAGCAAATAATTTAAATAAAAACAGACCACTTTAAGGTTCCATGTAATAAATTATTTCACCACAGCCCTTTTAAAGGACTGCGGATCATTAGACTTTACTTCCAATGGTTGAAACGAGATATATATATATATATATATATATATATATATATATATTATATATATATATATATATATTTTATTTTATGTTTATACATTCTTTTTTTTTATAGATACAAATATTTAAGTAAATGCTCTGTTTTTATAATAAACAGTATTAAACAACATTTACCGACCTGAATGTCCGAGAAATTTTCATAGAAAATTTTCGTCCTCCGACAGGAATCGAACCTTTATCCTATACGGAACCGTATATAACAAATGCATCAAAACTATTATTATATTATTATATCATTTTATTATAAAAAACAGAGCATTTACTTAAATATTTGTATCTATAACAAAGAATGTATAAACATAAAAATGTCTTAAAATAATTGTCGGACTTTGTCTATTTCATAATATAATAATGGACTCTCCCGTCGGTTTCGACGTATGAAGATCTGTCAGCTTAGTTGATTCAGTTATGAAAGTTTGTGCGATAATCCTAAGTGGTATTTAAGACCCGCTAGTGATTTACAAAGGAGGCCACATATGGAGCAAGTGTGAGGATTGTGAGATGAGATCACTGTTAGATTAGCTGACCTTTTAGATCTTGCTCTTGCTTCTTGAAGATGATTTAGACAAGCAGATTGAAAATTGCTGAGTCCACTAAAACACGTTGGTCTCCATTCTACCCGCTCCAAGGCTAAGCGCTCGAGGGTGTTATGTGGTATATATATAGTTCGACATCTTTAATCCGTAGTCCGCTACTTCCATGTTCCGTCAATGTTTTTAAATCAGCCGCCATTAATTGACTGTTTGGTTACGACGGTAGCACTATACTTTCTTTAGAACTTTCCGCAGTAGCGTATTTTCGCATTACGGTCACGCTCATTTCTCTTATATAATTGAATATTTACCCATTCAAGATAGTATTAATATATTTGGTTGAGTTTTTTTTTACCCTTTAACTTGCATGAAACAATAAAAACCTTGTTTAAAAGCATTAATGTTTGTTTTATTTCCTGTGTTATGTTTTGTTTTCTTCTTTTGATAACACATCAATATATATGTGGAATGAACTGACATGATTGTATTTCACTATGTTATTTCTAGCGGTTATTTTTGTCATCTGTGGTCTAACAGTGGCCTAATCCTAAGGGTGTCACATTATACAGTGGCCTAATCCTAAGGGTGTCACATTATACAGTGGCCTAATCCTAAGGGTGTCAAATTAAAAAGTCGGATTTGTTTCATTTTGTTATTGTTCACAGTCATTAATCAGAGCTTTGATGTTGTCAGTATAGTAGACAAAATTGTGTTTGCTATAAAATGGATTTTTCTTAAAATTCATACGAATATATGTGCAATCGTATAAGTGGCGGCATGTAGTTAATGGTTACAAGAATTGCGACCGAACCGGAAAAGAATCTATTAAATATTTATCAATATTATTATTATTTTGGACGCATATTAAATATTTTATACATATTTTAGAACACCGTCTCCTATTGTGAAAGATTTTGATGTCAGATTTTTAATTAACTGTTTTTCTTCAAAAAACAATTCAAAATATCAAATTACAGTGCTGTTCGAAAAATCAAATTACAGTGCTGTTCGAAATATCAAATTACAGTGCTGTATAAACAGAAAACAATTAAAAAATATTCTTTAGTATTTTGTTACAAATGATTTTCAGTGTGGTTAGAATAGGTAATTCCATGAGATGGCTAAGAAAAAGAGCATAGCATGATGAAAAAGACGCCAAAATTGACGAAAACAATATTTTATCGTCTAAATGTTTATGTTATGAAGAGGATAGACCAAAGATTTTTTTTATTATTTTAAAATTTTTTTCCTTCTTTTTAGAACATTCTAAATTTTGATTCATAAACCTAGTTTCTCTTTGTATCATCAGAACTAGTAAAATAACGTACAATTTTAGTACGTTTTTTTTTTGTATGATACATATTAATTTGGAAAATCTTGCAAAAATATAAATAATTGTCGGATGTTAATGAAACTTTCAGAAACTATTCATAGATGATGGAAATTATTATAAATATGTCTTTTTTTTATTAAAGTCATGTCAGAAATATTTTTTTATATTTATTACATCCCACCATAACTAATTTTAAGAAAACTCTAGAAATTCGATCGAATCCAGTTTAGTGATTACAATAGTTAAAAGCACAAGGCTTTGAGGAATGTTTTTTTAACTGGACCCCCCACCTGAAAATCAGCTCTAAATTGTAACATACAAACGCAATAAAACAAAGATATTATTTAATTTCAAATGCTTTTATTTGCTTTTAGTTGTTTTTGTGAATATGGACAATATTTTCTGAAAGCAAAAATGTTTTCGACGAAAAATGAATTTTTAATACAATTATTTGTTATTTCTTTAATTATAATAGATTTTTACATTTATGTTGTTAAAATATCATAAAATTAGTTAAAAGCCGCATCCGCTTTTGTAAGTGTTCTTATGAGATAGATCTTTTTTAGCGCGTTGTAAATTGTATCGTTTTGACTAATCAGAAGATCCGCTGTAATTAAGAAATGTAATTTTTTGTTCATAATCGGGCTGTAATTATAAAGTACGGAAGACCAACCAGAATACAATTTAATTGCGTTATTTGAGTTAAGCATTGATCTCCGCTGTTAAGGCCTTTACTTTTGCGAAACACGTGTGGAGAAGTTAATTTGATTTTTCAATTTCAACTGAGAAGGGTACCTACAAGTATCAGTATCATCTTATGAAATTTATATGATCTTATTTTTATATTAATCTCAGTTATGACATTTTTCCATAAATGAAATATCAAAATTAATAACAAAATGAATGGAAATACAAATAACACAGTAAAATGTAATAGATGTACATAAAATTATAGTATTTTATGTACACTTCTGATAAAATTTCGTAAAAAAGGTACCTATAAATTAATTAGATACTTTTCTTATGAAATTTAATCTCACTCTTAATAATCTTATTTTAATTTCTTTATAATATATTTTCCATAAAGCATCGTAAACGAAGAGGTGAAAGCTAAGTACAAAAAAAAAAAAAAAAAATAGAGCGCTGAAAGTTTTCCTTAAAAATAACGAGGTAAATAATTTCTTCACTTAAATGTAAATAACTTTACTTCTCTCCTTCCGTAGAATTAATTATCCTCACGTAAGCTATCAAAACATCATGAAAATGTCTTTCGTCACCTGTCAAGTGACGGGAAAGGTTATGACCTGCTTTGTTTTATTTTCAAACTACATCTTTTCGGCGCAGAAGCTAAGTTAAACTTAGTTCAAAATATTTTAAATAAACATTATAATTTCTTATTTTCTTAAAATAAGTTTTGAAAAAATGATAATTGATTTTCAAACAGATTTTCATTTTTTTTATAAAATGGAAAAAATGGTTGCCATGATTGATTATCTGCCAATTTTGAGGACTCAAAAAACAAAACAAAAAAAAAACGAGATTTTTAACGAAAATTTCGGAAGTGCTAGGAACGATTAAAAATGTAAAAAAAAACAATACCCGCAAATAATTTGATCTTTCCTCTTAATAACAACATGAACCTTTAGACGATAAAATTTGGTTTTCGTCAAGTTTGGCGTCTTTTACATCATGCTATGCTCTTTTTTTTAGCGATCTCATAAAGGTACCTAGGTTAGAAGTTATTGTTTGAAATTTACTTTTCGTATCAAAATGCGAAAATCGTAATTCTCAAAGTCAGTGTCATCAGATTTTAAAATCAATCATATCGACGCTTTTCATTTCATTGCTTTTTGAAGGTTAGTTTTAAATGCTGAGTGGAATGAGTATTTGTGTGTGTGCGTGTGTGTTAGTGCGAGTGAGAGAGAGAGAGAGAGAGAGAGAGAGAGAGAGAGAGAGAGAAAGAGTGTGTATGTGTGTGTGTGAGTGTATATGTAAATATTGAGATATAAATAAAATAAAAGGATAAAAAGTATGAACAAAGATTAGAGGAAAAGTTTTCTTTACCAACGTGTTTCATTCCCTGAGGAAATTTGCGAATGGCATTTTCCATAATAAAGAGTCAGGGGATGAAATACATTAGTAAAAAAAGTGTTCCTTTGTCTTATATATATATATATATATATATATATATATATATATATATATATATATATATATATCAGATCATATAAGTTCTGTCCGAATTTTAACTTTTTGTTAAAATGAACGAAATTTAAAGCGTATTTTATAATTAAAGGAGCTGAACATTATTTTTATGTTTAGATGCATTTAAACTGATCAAATTTTATTTCAGAGAACAATAAAATTAAATTTTGTTTGGTTAAGACCCTGCTAACATGGAAGTACCCTAGAATCATTTGAGGCACATAATGCTTTATGAGTTCAAGAAAGGAAATTCAGCAGCCGAAGCGGCTAGAAACATTCATTCAGTTTATGGAGAGGCATGTGTGAATGAAAGAACTTGCAGAAGATGGTTTGCAAAATTCAGAGGTGGAGATTTCACACTTGAAGATGAAGATCGAACCGGACGTCCAGTTGAGTTTGATGAAAAGCTTTTCGAAGCAGCCTTTGAAGAAAATCCTGCTTTATCAGTTGAGGAATTGGCAGTGGTTCTCAGTTCAAACCATACAACTGTTCATCATCTTCAACAACTTGGAAAAATTCCTAAACTTGGAAAATGGGTGCCTCATGAATTGTCTGAAAATCTCAAATCCTGAGTTGACATCTGCTCTTCTCTCCATTCCCGCCAACTTTCACCTTTTTTGAATAGATTTGTGACTGGCGACGAAAAATGGATCTTTTGTCAAAATGTTAAGTGTCGTAGACAGTGGCTTGGTAAAGGGGAAGGACCCCAGCCACAGCCGAGAAGGGAAATTCATAGGCAAAAGGTTCTTCTTTCAATCTGGTGGGATCGCCAAGGAATAATCCACTTTGAATTCTTACCACCTAATGCAACAATTAATGCTCAAATATACTGACAGCAATTAGAGTGTTTGAATCAAGCTTTGAGGAAAAAAGACCTGCTCTAGTGAATTGAAAAGAGGTGATATTTCATCAGGACAATGAGCGACCCCACACAGCAAGAATCACGTCACAAAAGATCGAAAAACTTGGTTGGGAGAAAATTCCTCATCCACCTTATTCTCCCGATCTTGCTCCTTCGGACTACCATTTGTTTCGTAGCTTACAGAATCATTTGGAAGAAACAGCTTTTGTAACACAGGAAGAGGTTAAAACTGACATTTGTGAATTCTTCGAATCAAAGGCAAAAGAATTTTACAGTAATGGAATTAGTAAGCTTCTTAATAGATGGAAGAAAGTCATAGATAATCAGGGAAAATACATTGTTGATTGAATCTGTAATGTAACATTTGGTCACTTGTTTTCTTTATTCAAAATTCGGACAGAACTTATGATGATGACCTATATATATATATATATATATATATATATATATATATGTATATATATGTGTGTGTGTGTGTGTGTGTGTGTGTGAAAATATATAGAAAATAGGAAAGAACTCGTTAGGTAAATAATCCAAAAGTTCTTTAGTATTTATGTTATTATTTTTTAAAAATAGTGCTCGATAAAAAGTAGAGAGCATAATAAATTTATTTAAAATATGATTCAACACGCTACATAAGAGAACATATGAGAACTCTTATGTAGCGTGTTGAATCATATTTTAAATAAATAATTATATATATATATATATATATATATATATATATATATATATATATATAGAGAGAGAGAGAGAGAGAGAGAGAGAGAGAGAGTCGGGGGCCAGAACGCAACTCTACTTTACACCGTTGGTGATTGAAAAGGGCGTTGAGTTTTTTCCAATTGTTTTTCAGAAGAGGAATCTTTGGGGATGCTTGTATATTCAAGCCTTGACTCAAGTGCTGCTTGGAAGTTAGATTTCAATTCACCTGATTTAAAACTGCCAACCTTGATTTTTTTTTTTACAGAGGGACCCTCTTTTTCTTGGCTTGATTTTAAAGTGAAGCTTGAGTTTGCAGGGAACAAAACGATGATCGGTATGACATTCTACAGTGGGCATCACTTTTGTGAGCATGATGTCTTTGAGGTCACACTGGCGTACTATGACATAGTCAATGAGGTTCCAATGTTTAGACCGAGGATGCATCCAGGTTTTTTTTCAATCGGTTTTTCTGTTGGAAGATGGTGTTTGTGAGGACGAGCTGATGCTCTGTGCAGAATTCTAGTAGAAAACGCCCGTTTTAGTTACAGTTACCAACACCAAGTTTCCCAAACAATCCCTTCGGGGTCGCAAAATCTTGGCCTACTCTGGCGTTAAAATGGCCAAGGATTATAACTTTATCACTGCAGGGGCGTCTCGTAGTAGGCTACGTAGATCTGTTTGTTTTGTTTTATAGCAATGGGTTATTTAATGCCGACAAAATTTTTATTGCTGCTAATATATTTTTCTTCAAATATCTATTTCTGGGAATATTTTTCCTTGAAGAAATTTATAGCTGATCATATTTTTTTCTCTTGTAGGCTACCTTCCTCTTGAAAATAGACTTCATTTCAGCGATGTCAACATTTAGTCTTGACAATTCATTTGCAATTAGAGCAGAGCGACTTTCTGGTCGACCACTGTCGGGCGTGTCCAGCATGGTCCTGATGTTCCAGCATGCTACATGTGGTGTTTTGATACTCTTAGAGGTGGGTGTGGACCTTTTCTTTACTGACGTTCGACCGCATGAGAAGAGGCCCGTTGACCGCGGTTAGCCAACTGGGAAATATAGGAGATGTGCTTTGTTTAGGATACCTTTTCTAGGCCTCTCTCCATGCGGCGCAAGCGGTGCTGTTCCTAGAGAAGTCTGCTTGGTCAATCAGAGTGGCACTGTGACTTCCAGTTACATCTTCCACCTGCTGTTTTCGGTCCTTTCCCATCGCTACAGGGCCTGGAAAGGATTGCTAGACGCGAACGTCTCTCTCAGGCCTGCGCAGTGGAGTTTTTTTAGGTGAAGTGCAGTGTGCGCTGAACTAGCCCCACTCGGGATTCGATCTGTCATGGTCTAGCAAGCTGAGACGATGACAGTGAAGTCCTTGGGTCGTAGGTTTTACAGAGTGTCTTTCTCTTAGCCAATGGCTAGGGAAAAACTGTGGAGTCCAAGACTCCCAGGATAATTGTGCTAGATGGCCGTTGAGCAAAAATCTTCTCCCGCCCTTTAGACAGGTCTTTTATTTAATCCTGCAGGGTGAGTAGTCACACACCTCACAGAATATATATATATATATATATATATATATATATATATATATATATATATATATATATATATAGCACGGCCCGGCGTTGCCTGTGCTTGATTCAAAAATCGTACGACTCATACAGCAATCGCTATCACTTTTAAAGGAGTGCCCTTGCCGTGCTGATGTTGCTACATGCCTTACTTCTTGCCTATCTCACACTGCGAATTTTTTCTAAGCTCTATACTAAACATTAAATCTGTTACGAAAAAAGAACTAAACAAAATGAACACAAAACGATCAGCTTTAAAAAAGCACTCGTAATTGGAAAAACCGAATGAAAAAAGAATGTTAACAACAAATACTTTTTCACACCCAACCCAGTTCTGCGGAATCAGAATCAACGTTGAGTTTAAGCAAGCGAATGAGCCAATTGGAGTAAAGTGCCATGCAGATTTAAATTTTTACCACTTGTGACGAATGCAGCTATCGATTATTTTGCATGCTAGCATGCTAGTTAACATTCGTGTCAGTCAGATGTTGTCCAATAGAATCTTCCTGCCTATTCGTGGCAGCCAGCTATAGGCTCTCACTCTGGCCAGTAGAAAATGGCCGCAAACTACATGAAAACTGCCGTAGAAGCATGAAAAAAATCTATTATTTCCACTATCGATGGGAGTTGGGAAATGCAAGGTCGATATTGGCCTTCCCGCTAACTTAGATCATGTGCATGTAAATTTTGGTGTAAATCCGTCGAAAATTGCGGGCATGCATTCGTTACACACACACACACACACACACACACACACACACACACACACACACACACACACACACACATCCTACCTTATATATATATAGGACCGGTGCAGCGACAAATAGGATGAAATGGCAGATTGCATTGCGCCATTACTACATGAAAATCAGCATTTGAAATCTAGCACCAATGCAAAATATCGCCATAGAACAACAAAGATATCTACTAAGTCTGTTCATTATATGTATCTTTTCATTTTCGACTTTTGTGAAGGCAAGTGCTTGGTAAGTTGAGCTCGCCGGAGTTTATATAAAGAATTATTTAAGAGATAATTGGTTGAAAAATTGCCTGACAAATTAGTTCGTCTGGACCAAATGTGATTCGACTCCACATGAAATATATCTTGCCACTAACACATGACACGTAGATATAAACTACAATCATACACACCTGGTCTCACATTAACCACTTCAGATTTTATCGATATAGAAACAGTTGGAATAGAAATTTTTATTTTTTGAATGTTGCAACATCTATATGTGCAGGAAAGATGAACGATGGTACGTTCTATGCAAATGTAAACTGCAGGTATCTGTATGAAATACTTTGAATTTCGTGGCGTCAAATTAATAGATATATTGTGATTTTCAAACTCTAAAATGGAGTTAATTTTTAAAAATTATTTCACCCCAAGCAAGGCGATAAAGTTACTAACACGGAGAATGAAAAACAATAGGGAGAAGGAATCTGAGAAAACTTTACTGAACTTTACTATTGGCGTTACAGTATTATATTATATATATATATATATATATATATATATATATATATATATATATATATATATATATATATATATATATATATATATATATATAAATATATATATTTGCAGGAAAGCAAGAACCTGTAACAGAGTTCCACAGACGAGAAGTGTGAGGGAAGAAGTTATCACAACTTAGGGTTCCACTTCCAATAGTAAAACGATGAAACTTAGCTACCAATCTAGTACTACGATTTGATAGAGTTGCAAAAGTTAAAACAAAATTGGAAAGTTCAAAAATGATTGACAAATATCATTGAACTGTGAAGAAGTTCATTGAATTGAATCCGATGCAGGTCTGATAAGGGCAAGTTGTTTTGTATCAAGAGAGAAATTAGAAATAAAAATCTGTTTGAAGTTATGCAATTTTTAGGCGTTGAAGCAGCGAGAAAGTGTCGAGAAGTATAAGACGTAGGTCTCTAGCTAAGTGGCATAACACATTGTACAATGCATAGGCTAGACAAAAAGGACAATTTGATAATTATAGTGGATATAATTACTAACTATACCGTACTGGTCAGAACTTGGACGATCCGAACTGAGTAGTAACGAATTAAAACCATGAGGGAGTGGAATCGTTTCCCACGGTCGAAAAAATTGCTAGCCTCTAGCTGGTCTATCGCTATTTTCATGACAGTTGTTCAGGCGAACTACATTCCTTAGCTGAAGCAGTTAAGACTTTGAGAGCTAGGACTCGTCATTGCACGTATAAAGAGTCCACATATATCCATTTCCTTCCTATTCCATTGGTAAAGAGGAAGTTTCACCCAGAAACTTCTACAGAAATGTCTCCCGTGAGAATTCTTCTCCGATCTCTACCATCTTAATGTCTTCAATTCTAGAGTCCGCCACCATTTCCCCTCATATTCTCATAATATGAACCTCTTACTCCTTCCTTTTATGCCCTTACAACAACCTTATTCATTAACCCACTACTTTGAGTGACTTTTGAGCTTTGTATTGAGTGAACAATAGTATATAGAAAAGAAAAACACATTTAATAAGGTTTACATTGATAGATGGCAACCTATCAGTTAAGATGGAATTTCGGAATGCTATTTTAGATGCTGTGTAGACTTTTTCATATGAAGAAATAAAACAGTTCACAAAAATCAATGGTTTAACGATTTCTAAATCTAGTTTCAAAACAAGCCTTATTCAAACTTATCCTTTCGGATACATTATTTCGGGTGTCCGTTCCACAACCTAACAGTTCCGAGGAAGAGGTTATCTGAGTACAATTTCTTCCTTACCAATAAAATAAGAAGGGAATGAGGATCAGTCAACTATGTACTTGACATGGTGATAAGTCTCCGATAGGTTCGATAAATCCAAATTGACATCCTATCTTTAAAATGACTTCCAGTTTGTTGCTAACTGAGGCAAGAAGTGGTTGGTTAATTTTAATTTAATTAAATTAATGCTCTATTTTAATCGTCCCAGAGAACCTTTTTTTTCTTCTATCAACATAGCTAATGTTAATCTCTAAAAATTGAACCTTCTCGGTCTAAGGTTTTCCACTGACATGAATTCTAACGATTATATCATGTCAACTGCTAAGTCTGCCTCTAGGAAAGTTGGTTCACTGTATCTTTCTAGACAATTTTTCTCGTCGCAATATATTGTGCAAATTTGTAAGTCTTACCAGTTCGACCGTACTTCTGCTAAGGATTCTTGACAAAATTCAAAGAAGAATTTATACATAGACCTGGAGATGGAAATAGAAAAATATGACACTTAAAATCTAAAAAAAAAAATGTTCCTCTTGTGATTGGAGATTTGGGTCTGAAAAGAAAGGAACTCAAGAACAAAACAATAAAATCCCTCGATCAACATCTCTCCACGAAATTCAAAAAATATTTCTAACAAGTACATCTATATCTTGCAAAGAGATTTGTCCATTTAAGGTTTTTACTAATTGCTGTCCTTTATTTAATTAAATCACACCCTACGCTTGTCTGAGTCATTGGTTATGACCGGGCATTTGATTACAAAACAAATGCAGGTTAAAAAGAATGAAAAAAAACAAACTATTTCTTATTCTTTTATTATCCTCTCTTAATAGATTTTCTCGTATTCCCTAACACTCAGTAACCTCTTGCATTCTAGCGGCTTTATTGCGTTTCTTGGGGTGAAATGATTATAAAAAACAAGAAAATTTAAGATCCGTGTAAATTATACAGATTTACTAATGAATTTTTTAATTCTGCACTTTATACTTTACAACCAATAAACATTCCAAGATAGTTCTTAAAAACGCTGAAAATGTACCCAACAGATTGTTAGGTGACGAAACATAGTTTAAATACTTACTAAAAACATTACCTTCATCTAAAATAAATCCCCTCCAACCCTCTCTGTGTCGTGCTCTCTTTTCCTCTCTCTATGTCCCTATCTCTGTCCCTCTCACTTTCTGTAATACCAAGCCGGACACACACCATACACAGTGACGAGCGTATTAATATATAGATAAATATTGTAATTGTTAATAGTGAACAAATTGTAATTTTATGATATTCGTTTGAGAAATATCTGTACAATTTTGATTACCATATGCACTCGTGTGCAAGTCGTCTTCATGTATAGTGCGACCCTTGAACATTTCTCCATGAATTTTAACCCCTACATAAAAAAATTACTTAAATATTGTATGGTGCAAGTAATTATTGGCAAGTGGGAGTCTGTATACGTCGCTTGCATGTACGTTGTGACTGATAAGTCCAGTGCGGTTTAGGCATACACCGTCGCAGCAGTCGTAGCTGAAAGTCCAGCCTGGGCTCGATGGCATAGCGTCGCAGTACTTCCTCCTCTGGCTCTTGTCCCGAAAGGCGGCAGATGTTTTCAAAGATTGAGAAAACATGGTGGTGAGACACAACGCATCACGGTTCTCAGCTAGGGTTAACCATTGGCAATGGTTGATGTGACAAGCAGCAAAGGATTTTTTTCAGGCAATCTAGAATCGTTTCTTTGGTGCCCCTATGCCCCTATGCCATGATAGGGTCTTCCAAATAAATATGGTGAACCGGTCACCGAAAAATGCATGATTTTAACCCTTCCAAAATTACCTGTATAGTGCAACCGGTCATGCCTGATTTTACCCTCTTCAAAATTACCGGTATAGTGCAACGGTCAATGCATGATTTTTTAACCTCTTCCAAAAACCTACCTGTCACCGAAAATAGTTTTAACCGGTCAGAAAAAGTGCATGATTTTTAACCTCTTCCAAAATTACCTGTGTATAGTGCAACCGGTCACCGAACAATACATGATTTTAACCTCTTCCAAAAATTACCTGTGTATTTTAACCTCTTCCAAAAATTTCCTGGTCACCGAAAAATACATGATTTTAATCTCTTCCAAAATTTCCTGTGTATAGTGCAACCGGTCAGAAAAATGCATGATTTTAACCTCTTCCTGTGTAAAATTACCTCATCAAAAATTTCCAGTGTATAGTGCAAAAATTACCGGTCACAGAACAATGCATGTTTTAAACCTCTTCCAAAATTACCTGTGTATAGTGCAACGCGTCACCGAACAATGCATGTTTTAACCTCTTCCAAAAATTACCTCTGTATAGTGCAAAAAACTGCACCTGTGATTTTTAACCTCATCCAAAAATTGTGTATAGTGCAACTGACACCGAATAATGTATGATTTTAACCTTTTCCAAAAATTACCTGTGTATAGTGCAACCGGTCACCGAAAAATACATGATTTTAACCTTTTTTTCGAAAAATTTTATGGTGCACCAAAAAATTTCCTGTGTATAGTGCAACCGGTCAGAAAAAATGCTTGATTTTTAACCTCTTCCAAAATTATAGTGAATCGTGTATAGTGCAACCGGTCACAGAACAATGCATGTTTTAAACTCTTTCAAAATTACCTGTGTATAGTACAACCGGTCACCGAACAATACATGATTTTAAAATTACCTCATAGTGCAAAAATTATGCATGTTTTATAGTGCAAAAATTACCTGTGTGTAGTACCGGTCACTGAACAATACATGATTTTTAACCTCTTCCAAAATTACCTGTGTATAGTACAACCAGTCACCGAACAATGCATGTTTTTAACCTCTTCCAAAAATTACCTGTTTTTAACCTTAAAACACCTGTGTATAGTAATGTATGATTTTAACAAAAATTACCTGTGTATAGTCATCGAACAATGCATGATTTTTAACCTAAAAATTACCTCATCCAAAATTATTTTTGTATAGTAAACCGGTCACCGAAAATGCATGATTTTAAAATTACCTCTTCCAAAAATTATGTTTTAAACTCTTTCAAAAATATAGTGTATGCAACCGGTCACCGAACAATGCATGATTTTTAACCTCATCCAAAAATTACCTGTGTATAGTACAACCAGTCACCGAACAATGCATGATTTTTAACCTCTTCCAAAAATTACCTGTGTATAGTGCAACGCGTCACCGAACAATGCATGTTTTTTAACCTCTTCCAAAAACTACCTGTGCATAGTGAAACAGGACACCGAACAATGTATGATTTTTAACCTTTTCCAAAAATTACCTGTGTATAGTGCAACCGTCACCGAACAATACATGTTTTTCCAAAAATTACCTGTGTATAGTAAAACCCATCCAAAATTGCAACCAGTGTTATAACCTCTTCCAAAACTACCTGCACCCGGTCACCGAACAATGCATTTTAAATTTTTAAACCTCACCAAAAATTTTTACCTGTCCAAAAATTACCAGTGCATCGCGTCACCGAAAATGCATGTTTTTTAACCTCTTCCAAAAATTACCTGTGTATAGTGCAACCGGTCAGAAAAAATGCATGATTTTTAACCTCTTCCAAAAATTATCAGTGTGTAGTGCAACCGGTCACTGAACAATGCATGATTTAAACTCTTCCAAAATTACCTGTGTATAGTACAACCAGTCACCGAACAATACATGATTTTTAACCTCATCAAAAAATTACCAGTGTATAGTGCAACCGGTTACCGAACAATGCATAATTTTTAACCTCTTCCAAAAATTACCTGTGCATAGTACAACCGGTCACCGAACAATGCATGATTTTTAACCTCTTCCAAAAATTACCTGTGTATAGTGCAACCGGTCATCGAACAATGCATGATTTCTAACCTCTTCCAAAAATTACCAGTGTATAGTGCAACGCGTCACCGAACAATGCATGTTTTTAACCTCTTCCAAAAACTACCTGTGTATAGTGAAAAAGGACACCGAACAATGCATGATTTTTAACCTCTTCCAAAAATTACCTGTGTATAGTGCAACCAGTCACCGAACAATGCATGATTTTTAACCTCATCCAAAAATTACCTGTGTATAGTGTAACCGGTCACCGAACAATGCATGATTTTTAAGCTCATCAGGTAATTACTTGTTTATAATGTAACCCTCTATTTTTGCGTAAAAATCTTATCATAAAATCTCGCATAATGCTCGATTATATACGGTAATTTTCTGAAACTTTTCGTTGCTTTTTTATTCCACAATTTGAGGGCAACTTTCGTTAGGATCGTTGTGGTAAAAAAGTAAAAATAAGTTGGATAAAATTAATAATAACCTATAATGAAAATATTTTCTCTAAGAATCTCAAAACAACTAAAGATTATGGGTTAGTCTTCTAGTATTGAAAATGAAGAACTTTTATTCATTTTTTTATTATTTCTTTCCTCACGTTCATTATTTCCGATCCATATTTACTTAACGTTCGATCAGAACGTTGCATTGGAACAATAGAAATACCACGAAGCAAACAAGAGTAAAAAAAAAAATAATGAGAAGGTTATTGTTTATAATTTTCCTTTGCTGTTTTCTGTCTGAATATTTTTGAGCATTTACCCACTTTAAATGATGAACATCTCGCGAGAAATCTCTTTGTCTCGGAGTGGTTAATATAAGTTGCAAGACATTTTTGTTTCGGGTCTTCTTACTCTGGCAGTGAATCGAATAGTGATTCAAGGCCATTTTTATGCATAGATTTTTTTTTATATCATATCACTCCATGCAAGGCAATAAAGCCACTAAAACACAAAGGGTTATTGGGTGTGAAAGAATAAGAAAAAAGAGAAACATTTTAAGGAGTGAGAACGATAGAAGACTAATCAAAGAAACAGTAGATAACGATTGACATTGCATTTAAATTTTTGTTCGCTGGGAAGCATGGAGTAGGAAGAGAGTTCTACAAGCGAGAAGTGCGAAGAAAGAAACTGTTATCTTAAAACTTACGGTTACATCTAGCCAATTAAACTGTGAATTGATGAGAACTCGTCACCAGTCCAGCATTGCGCTTAAATTCATAAAGTCTAGATACCATAGCGAAGAGTTCATGCGAACAATTACCATGAAAGTATAGAAAAGGCAGAGGGAAGCTACATTATAGCGGTAGGAAAGGGACTGAAACCGTGATGCCAGGTGAGGACTAATGACATTGCAGTTTCTTTGGATTCTATCAAGAATCTCTAAATATATATCAGGAGGACCAGACCAGATGTGGCATCAATATCCAAAACGAGAATGAGTAGTAGACTTATAAATATGTAAGATAGTAGACCAACTTTCCTAGCAATAGATCTAGCAATTGATTCAATATAATATTTCGACTTTATGTCAGCAGAGATCGTTAGGCGCAATGATTCGAAGCCATCTTTAAGTAAAGATAAAGGAAACAATTTTTCTGAAGAGGCTGCGGAAATATTCTGCTGGTGTGACGTCACATATCGTAATTCCAAGTAATTAAAATAATGTCTCGCTTGAATAAATTCCTAAGGTTTATTCTTTTGAAAATGTTTCTGCAACATTTGTATGAGTGTATAATCAACTTTCGATTAATAACAACAGTATTGCTGCGATATCTGGACTGTGACTGCAATTCTCTCAGCCCCAACAGAGTTCAAAAGCCTCTACCAAGCCTGATGAGTTATTTTTAACATTACCCCTTTTCTACTGACGAAACGCCGCAAACCTCTCGTTACTCTATCACTATGTCCAGGGTAAATGTTCTGACAAGGCACTTAGTTCCACACAGTTCAGACCGTCATAGTTAAGACCAGCCATGTCGCGTATGCAGGTTCAAATCATCTTCATTCTGGTATATTTTTAACTGCAGCATGGCCCAGCGTTGAAATTTCACATATCTCTTTCTGATTCTATGAATATGCATCTTTTGTGTTTACACTAGCAGCATGGCCCGGCAATGTCCGTGCTTTATTAAAAAATCGTACGACTCATACAGCAATCGCTATCACTTGACTTAAAATATTTTTGCCCTTCCTTGCCTTTAAAGGAGTGCCCTTTGCCGTGCTGATGTTGCTACATGCCTTACTTCTTGCCTATCTCATACTGCGAATTTTTTCTAAGCTCTATACTAAACATTAAATCTGTTACGAAAAAAGAACTAAACAAAATGAACACAAAACGATCAGCTTTAAAAAAGGACTCGTAACTGGAAAAACTGAATGAAAAAAGAATGTTAACAACATATACTTTTTCACACCCAACCCAGTTCTGCGGAATCAGAATCAACGTTGAGTTTAAGCAAGCGAATGAGCCAATTGGAGTAAATCGATTTTTTTTGCATGCTAGCATGCTAGTTAACATTCGTGTCAGTCAGCTGTTGGCTCTCACGCTGGCCAATAGAATCTTCCTGCCTATTCGTGGCAGCCAGCTATTGGCTCTCACTCTGGCCAGTAGAAAATGGCCGCAAACTACATGAAAACTGCCGTAGAAGCATGAAAAAATTGATTATTTCCACAATCGATGGGAAATGCAAAGTCGGTCTTGGCCTTACCGCTAACTTGGAGCATGTGCATATAAATTTTGGTGCAAATCCGTCGAAAAGTGCGGTCGTGCATTCGTTACACACACACACACACACACACACATACACACACACACACACACACACACATCCTGCCTTTTATAGATAGAGATAATTTCCTACGAAGTAATGCAACAAAGCCACTAACACGTAGCAGGAGGTGTTACTGAGTGTGAAAGAAAAGCATTATTAAAGAGAGAGAACATTAAAAGAACAGAAATTAAGAAGACAGACGATAACGATTGACATCGCATTGAAAGTTTTGAAGATCAAACTTAACTAGAAAACAAGAAGCCAGATGAGAGTTCCACACACACACACACACACACACACACACACACACACACACACACACACACAAAACGAAACGAAACTATTAACATCTAGCCATTTCTATTGTAAAATGAGGAGATCTTGTCACCAATCTAGTATTGCGAAGAAAAGAGCTCCCTAAAAAGACATTGTTTTGTCATTTGTCAGAAACAGGAGAGGATACTTCTCCAATCACTACAAGATTAACCTCTTCAAGTCTGTTATGCATTCTATATAACCTTATAATCAGTACTTTTTGTTTTACCCCCTCCTCATATGACGTCCATATAACAACCTCATTTCGTAGTAATATTATACACGGAGTTGATCTTACTTGTAGTTGATGAAAAATGATAAAAGAAAAAAAAGTGATGCTAACAGCATATACATATTTTTGGTTTTCTATTCCAATTTGAATAATTTATAAGAATCTTAGATTTAAAAATTGGCATCTTAGAGTCTGCGAAGAGTTTCCAAATTTAGGTGCTGGCTATCGAGTTATTCCCTCCTAAGAAACAACGAATGAGACGTTTCATTATTTATTTATTTTTCAACATTTTCACGTTCATTGACATTGTAAATTACAATAGCGCCACAAAAGCCTTTAAAAAACTAGTGTGTTCAGATGATTTCGCCCAATACAATAAAGTTACAGGAAGATTGGAACACGTCGTTAATTGTCACCAGTATAGAGACAAAAGATATTAACAGAGTTACTAGAGAGCGGAGATGACTTGATGTCATTTGATTTCTCGTCAAATGGATACTTGGTAACTCTCCCCCTCACTCACTCTCTCTCTCTCTCTCTCTCTATATATATATATATATATATATATATATATATATATATATATATATGAGGTACCCCCATGAGATCGCTAAAAAAGAGCATAGCATGATAAAAAAGACGCCAAACTTGACAAAAACAAAATTTTATCGTCTAAATGTTCATGTTATTATTAAGAGAAAAGATCAAAGTATTTTTGGGGTATTTTTTTACATTTTTTAATCGTTCCGAGCATGTCCGAAATTTTCATTAACAATCTTGTTTTTTTTTTGAGTCAGCAAAATTGACAGATAATCGATTATGGCATCCATTTTTTTTCCATTTTATAAAAAAGATGAAAATCTCACTTTGAAATTCTTTTAAAAATCAATTATCATTTTTTCAAAACTTATTTTAAGAAAATCAGAAATTATAATGTTTATTGAAAATATTTTGAACTAAGCTTAACTTAGCTTCTGCGCCGAAAAGATGTAGTTTGAAAATAAAACAAAGCAAGTCATAACCTTTCGCGTCACTTGACAGGTGTTGAATGACGTATTGACGGATTATATGATCATAATTTGTTCTCCGGAAGGCGAAAAGTGAAGTTATTTAGATTTAAGTGAACAAATTATTTACCTCGTTATTTTTAAGGAAAACTTTCAGTGTTCTAATTTTTTTTTGAACTTAGCTTTCACCTTTACGTTTACGATACTTTATGGAAAATATATTATAAAGAAATTAAAATAAGACTGTTAAGAGTGAGATTAAATTTCATAACAAAGGTATTTAATTAATTTATAGGTACCTTCATTATGAAATTTTATCAGAAGTGTACATAAAATACTATAATTTTATGTACATTTATTACATTTTACTGTGTTATTTATATTTCCATTCATTTTATTATTAATTTTGATATTTCATTTATGGAAAAATGCCATAACTGAGATTAATATAAAAATAAGATCATATATAGATTCCATAAGTTGATACTGATACTTGTAGGTCCTCTTCTCAGTTGAAATTAAAAAACAAATTAACTTCTCACGCGTTTCGCAAAAGTAAAGGCCTTAACAGCGGAGATCAATGCTTAACTCAAATAACGCAACTTAATTGTATTCTGGTTGGTCTTCCGTACTTTATAATTACAGTCCGATTATAAACACAAAATTACATTTCTTAATTACAGCGGATCTTCTGGTTAGTCAAAATGATACAATTTACAACGCGCTAAAAAAGATCTATCTCATAAGGACACTTAGGAAACCCAATGCGGCTTTCAACTAATTTTATGATATTTTAACAACTTAAATGTAAAAATCTATTATAATTAGAGAAATAACAAATAAATGTCTTAAAATTCATTTTTCATCGAAAAAATTTTTTGCTTTCAGAAAATATTGTCCATATTCATAAAAACAACTAAAAGCAAATAAAAGCATTTGAAATTAAATAATATCTTTGTTTTATTCAGTTTTTGTATGTTACAATTCAGAGCTGATTTTCAGGTATTCCAATTAAAAACTAAAAAAACATGATTTGCATTCCTCAAAGCCTTGTGCTTTTAACTATTGTAATCTCTAAACATGACGCGATCGAATTTCTAGTTTTCATAAAATTAGTTATGGGGCGGGAATAAATATAAAAAATATTTCTGTCATGATTTTAATTAAAAAAACATATTTATAATAATTTCGATCATATGTAAATAGTTTCTGAAAGTTTCATTAACATCCGACAATTATTTTTATTTTTGCAAGATTTTCCAAATTAATGTGTATCACACACACACAACTGCACCTCTAATAAAAAATGAAACTGTACTGATTTGAGGCTTGGAAATTATGATAAGCGTGTTTAAGATATTACTTTTAATTAAATGAAATTCAAAGGGTACAAATAAAATTGTCGAAGATTTTAGATCGTACAGCTTTAAATTGTTGAATTTTGTAATTTGTTTGAAAAAAAAAAAAAACAAAAAAAAAAAAAAAACAACAAAAACACCGTAATCCAGAACCTTTAAGGCATCGTCATAAAATCAATGAAGACAGGATAGAGAACATAGTCATTAGATGCAATATATGTTTTGTATATATGGAGTGCTTGGTAACTTATACTTCTATATGCCATGTCCCTTCATATAATGGGCTATCACGGTTCTCCAGAAATTCCTATCCTTTATAGTACTTAGTAAGCTTTGTTCTTTCACCATCTTTCCTTTCTCCTGTTTCGTTATCCATTTACTCAATCTTATTAGGTAGGTTTTCCCGCTCTTTCCACCCGTTACATTTGCCTTCAATATATCACGTGAGTGTCAAATTTTATAAGCTTTCTTTTCTCATATGTATCACAGAAATTTAAACTGAGTTTTTCTACTTCTAACCACACACGTCCTTTTTGTTTTCATTATCTTTAAAACTTCGTTCTTACTCACATATTCAGTCCATAGTATTCTTCTGTAAAACAGCAATTCCGTTGCTGCAAGTCTCTTCTTCGTCTGTGAAATTGACTAGCATTCACTGCCATATATAGGAAGTCTAATATTACATAACAATTCCCCACTCTTTGTTTCTAACGAAATCTTTTGGAAGGCATCTTTTGTTATATCATTGCACCTTCGGATTTCGAAGCCCAATGTTCCATGTTCTGTTAAAACTTCGCAGATAATGAAATGTTCGTGTAGTGTTAGTACTAGAGACAGAAAGTAAACCGTAGAGTCTCCAAGAGAAAGTAGTAAAGGAAAGTGAGGAGAAAGAAGTAAAGAGCAATTGCAAGAAGACCGAATGTAGTGTGAGCAAGAGGAAGTACTAAAGAGGCGATTAGAGGTGCCAAAAATCAAGCAACTTTCTCTAAGTAACTTATGTCGGCATTGGCACTCGATATCTCACTTTTTCCTTTGATTTATTCTGTCTTGGCCGCTGACAATTTAGAAATACTGAATCATTTCCTATAAGATCATTTTATTTTCACTCGAAGTCGTAACTAATTTTCCATCTAATCAAATTTGAACCAGTTTCTTCGATTTGCTTTTTGCCCTTGGAGACAGTTTGTCATTCTCTATGTTCTGCGCGCTTAATTAATTTTTCTGCAATATCCGTTTCGGTGGACTTTATATTTTGATTGGATTTCTCTTTTAGTTTTATTCTCTAATTCATTTTGATGATCTATGACATTAGAAAAATCAATAAAGACAATTTTACTCCTGATAAATTAATCTTGCCAAAAACAAAATTCGAACCCATTCAGTAGACACCTCCACTAATTCGCTGAAAATTAGCATAGCAGGATGAAAAAAAGCCCTCAAATATACTGAAAACTGTTATCGTCAAAATGTTTATGTTATTATTAAGAGGAAGAAACATTTTTTTTTAATTTTTTAATTTTTAATCCTTTCTAGCACGTTCAAAGTTTTCGTTAAAATTTTTACTATTGAAATAATTTTTTTCATTTGAATATGAGCTATTGAAAGTTAAAAAGTTCTGTTCCTTAATTGTTTTTTTTTTATCAGAAGAAGTCAAGATGGCGGAATACGAAAACAATTATTAATTTTTTGATTTGGAAATTTTTTGCAAAAAATCGAATAATTGTCAGATCTTAATGAAATTTTCAGAATTTATTCATAAATTAATGAAATTATTTTTGAAATATTGAAGTCTCATAACTTGATTGGTTTGACTGTTGATGATTTTGCACCGGAACTTTCGAACTGGAACAGATCCGTTACATCCCGGACATTTTCAAATAGGGCCGCTAGCTGAGCCCTATTTTTGCTCCTTGGCTAACTGGTGAACTAACTCTTCATCTACAGACACCATCTGAATATCTTTTACGATATCTCTATTGATACAGTATACAGATCGATGAGAGAGTTTTTAATTTGGCTTTATCATATCTACATCGCAGTCGTTCATGATATTCAATGAAATTCTTCACAATTTTTGTAATTCCCAGCATTGTTTTAAGCTTTACAAACTCTGAAGTTATCAAACAAGTCTTACGAACCATTTTAAAGTTCAGACTAGCAACATAAAGAATTTGAATTTAACACTTCATATAAATGGTTGCCATATGTTTAAATATGCAGAGAACAAACCTCCTTTCATTAACTGTGCAGATGTCATAATTCAACAAATAAATCTTTTGACTGCAATAAGTATTTCTTTTATAAATCGATAAAACATATCTATATCAGTTCATATCTATCTCTCTCTCTCTCTCTCTCTCTATCTATCTATCTATCTATCTATCTATCTATCTATCTATCTATCTATGTGTATACGTATATGAATAAATTGTGTAAATAACTGTCTTTATAGGAATATTTCTATGAATGACAGAACCAAGCACATGACAGTTTTAGTCACCAAGATTGATAGTAGTAATAAAGGGTGTTCCAATAACTTGGACCGATTTTAATGTGAATTAAATTAAGTGTCTAATGATTTTTTTTTTTTTCTTCAGATTTGGCGGGCATTTGGGCGATGTTATTTTTCACACATAATTGCTATGACTTAAATAACAGGATCCAATAGAGAAATAAATAAATGTTCACCAATGACACTGATTTATTTGCCGCTGACTTTGATCCGTCTTAATGAAACACCTTTATATATAATCCATATTAATAAAACACCCTTTATTAGCCGTTATTTCTCAACAAAAGTGAATTATTATTATTTGCCTGGTGAGGTAACCGAGTACAGATTGTTTTTCAAACAAGTCAAGATATAAAACCGAAATAAGTAAAAATGAAACCAACTGAAAGTTTGACGTCAGGTAGTGGATTGCAAGAATTTACACTTGCTTTACGACCTTCAACGATACTACCTAAAGGATATATTAACATGGCTATTTTAATTCTGATTTAAATGCCGATTACCATTTTCAGTTGGTACTCGAGAGGTTTGTGGCAATGTTCTTATTAAAATAATAAACGAGTCGCTTTCCTCTATTCTACGACTCTTACAATTGGTTTATATGATCAGGATATATATATATATATATATATATATATATATGATTAGGATTATTCTGGTATATATATATATATATATATATATATATATATGATTAGGATTATTCTAGTATATATATATATATATATATATATATATATATATATATATATATATATATATATATATATATATATCATTTTGTGGTGGATGAGAGCGGAGGATTTATAAAAATACGAGTATGTGTAATGAGTAATTTAATGGATAACGGCTCAGAATAAAACATCGGAGAGCCGAGTTCAAATTCCAGTCGTGTTCGTTACATTTACTTACGCGCAAAATGGCATGAATCCATTTGCTCCTCTCATCTATGAGTAAAGTTGTAGGTATTCTATCCGGACAAAAATTATTGTTATTTCCCCAAAAAAAAAAATTAATTTAATATTCATTCGCAAAATAGAAAAAAGAAATACAGTTATTCTCACAATACAGAATACGTTCCGGTGTAAATAACCCACAAAGAGTAGATAAGGCATAAAAAATGAATAACAAATCAGCCAATGAATTGTATGTAATTCACTAGCAGAATTAATACTATATTTGGTATGTAGATATAGTATAATTAATTGATTGAAACATTAATTGTGGTGACATGTATTATAATAGAGTAGAAAAGGTTACCTGGTTTACATTACCATATATGTAACCAGGGTGATATTCGTCTGTGACTTCTTTGAAATTTAAGCGGCCATATTTTAGCGTTATTGAAAAGATAGATTATTTAAATAGAAAATACCTTTAAATAAAAATCCTAATTTTAAAAACGCTGCACAGGAACTCAGATAAAGCCCATATATTAAAATTAGGGAAGTTGATAAAATAAATATTTTTGTTATCTGTATAATAAATGCGAATGCCAGTGTGTCACTGTGTTACACTTTTTCAACTTCACTCCTAGCCCAATATATCATACCATTTTGGAATCAGGCCGACTCTGTGAGCAAATTAAAAACACTTCGTACCGGATCCGAAGCCGCAATTCTGAAATTTTGGATTCCCAAGTTTTCATTACTGCGATTGTTTTTGGCAATTTTTTTACGTAATTTTTTTTCGGATTTCACCATCTTGGCTTCTACTGATAACCCCCCCAAAAAAAAAACAATTAAAGAGCTACAACTTTCTAACTTTCAATAGCTCATGATCAAATGAAAAAATTACTGTTCTCAAATTATAGTGTTTCAAAATAAAATTGTCCCTGTTTTCAAATTCACTCCTAGAGTTCATAGTCTAACAAACTATTTTAGAATCAATGCACACACACACACACACACACACACACACATATATATATATATATATATATATATATATATATCCCAGGAGTAGACCTTTATCCCTGGTTTCCTGTTCAGTATTGGGTTTCTGGTTCCTTCTAAAGTCTCCACTTAAATTCTGAAATTTTATTTACTATTTATTTTATATTATTTTTCCTTCAGTAGGAGTAGATAGGTTCTCCAAGACCACAGACGAACTGCAGCCTCGGCCTTTTCTTGGAACTCTAACCAATTCTTCGCCAACTGGAGGTCGGTGCCAAACTAGAAGCCGAATATCTTGGGAGGCCCGTCCGTCCAAATGAAGGGATCGGGAAGAAAGACTCCCATGCATGCACCCAACCGCAAGCCCACAGACTTGTCGCAGTTGATCTTGGCTCCCGTTACCTCCTCATACCTGCTGATTTCCTTGCCAACTTCGTCAATCTCGGCGTTGCTTTTTGCACGAAAGCGGTGACATCATTGACATAGGCGGAATATCTGGCCGGGGTTTTTGCAGCAGGGCGGATAATTCCACGTAGGACCGGATTCGCCTTTAACTTGCGAAGGAAGGGCTCCAATCTATTTCCCCTACGATCTATATCGGGATCGATGACGACATTCCAGTCACCTGATAAAATTACCTGACGAGATGTCGCCAGAAACGGATCGATCCGCCGAAGAAAGACGGCCTCGTTCCCATAAGTCATTGGGCGGCATAAACCCCAATGAGACGAAATGTCTGATCTTTTATGGTAGCGTCTACGACACAAAACCTGTCCTCCAGATCTCCGAAGACAAGCTTACATACAGAATTCAAAAAACGGTTCACCAGCTAAGATCTAAACATAGAACGGCCATCATAATACGCTGTAAAGAAGTCAAACCTCTTCGTCAGTTTATCATCATGGCCACTAGAATAGAAACGAGTCTCTTGTACAGCACATATATATACTCCCAGGTCGATCCTTACTGGGTAACCCATACTTTCGACATTGTGTCACATCTAAGCTACGCTTAGAAAATCCACGCCCAGGCGCTGAAGGTCGCGAGTGAGTCTGCGAGATTCTGACCTCAGCCCCAAGACATTCAGGGTAGCTAAAATGAGTGACATTGTTAGATCTAATAGGATTGGCCATCCGCCTTAAACATTGCCGGGGTGAGGATATCGACGGCCTTGCCCATTGACCCATGGCCTATTTCATTCTTTACGTGACCGTCAATAGCCAGACCCCCAAGGTCACAAGGAAAAATTAGCTTTAGTTCTCTCTATAGGGAGGGGGTGAAAAAAACAAAACAAACTAGGACCCTCCCTGTGCAGAATTGCCTGTTTTTTTTTACCTCCTAATTCTCCCAGATTGCCAAGGAGGGAGTAATGTCCAGGTTTTTGAAAGTCTCTTCCACCATTCCCTATGTCTGCCGTGACCCCCAGTCAGTACTGAATACAGTAATGACCTCTGGTTTGCGTCCGGAAAATCCCGCCGGTTTTCTTTGTCTTTATCGTCATACCCCTGCATTGCCAGTGAGTGCTTTAAGTGATGTATACTGTTCCCATAGTTCTTAGCTCTTTCCATTTGGCTTGACATTTACTCCGGTGTTATACGACAATTTAACCTTTCTCCCTTTCTCTCGAGATTCCAGAGATGGGATTCTATATCTCTTTTGTGAGTTTGCTGCTGGTGATGGTAATTGGGCAGGAGCGGAAGACTGTGATGCACTGGAAGTGGGCACCTTTTTAATGGGGACATATTCATAGGGGTTGGGGTCAGTGACCTAGTCACTGCGTGCGAGCTTTTGTGAGTTGGGGAAGTTGGGGCAGAGGCTGAGGGGCGAGATATCCCCACTGATCCTTGCTCTTTTTTTCCCCAGGAGATGCGGGCACCTTTCTAAGGGGATCAGTTTTGTAGGACTTAGTGTCAATGGCCTAGTCTTTGGAGGAGGGGTTAACATTTTTTTTGGAGGGAGATGGAACAGAGGCTGAAGGACGCAGTAACCCTACTGGTCCAGGTTGTTTTTACCTTCAGTATCCTAACACCATTATCTTCTCGAATTTCTCATAATCAGGATCATATGTGTTTGCACTGCTGATGTAGTTTTTCAGTGTAGCTAGCCGGAGTCTCACCCTTGGGAATGGGAATGGAAATGGGAATGGGAATGGAAATGGGAATGGGAAGTGTCTTTGCTCTTGGGGGCTTCAGGGGACTGAGATCCCGCGGCTTGGAGCTTCTCTGATGCTCTACCCACGACCAGCAGTTCCCGCTTCTCTTCCGCCTTTATTTTTTTTGGCAAGGAAGAGAATTCTCTGGAAGAGACACAACTGGGGCTTTTTCACCACCAGTGCTAGCCACAGTCAGGCCCATTACAGGCGTTGCGGAACAAGTAGTTTCAGCTCGAGGGGGGTCGGACTGAGGCGGGACTCCAGAGGCCTTCTTCTCTGGGCAGAAAGGGATCAGGTGAGCAATCACGCCAACAATTACTTCCAACAAGCTGGTCCCCCCCACCCGTCACGATGACGGTGTAATTCTTCCCGACAATCCCCAAGCTATTGGGAATGGAGGTAAAGGCTTCTTGGTCTATCATTAATTCAAACCCCCACTCAGATGTCTCATATTCTGGAGTAACACTCCCCAATTGGCCATATGACATAAGATATGACCCTAAGTGCTCTCCAAGAATGTAATTAGGCATCTCATATACCGTCACCTTGTTCCTACTCTATCCTCAGTATTCTGTGCAGATAATATAGTCTTTTACGATCAAATCACGAGATGTTACATCCGCATAGTCCTCTGGCCTGGGAAACAGTACGTAGGCCATTTATAATTTGTTGAGGTTTAAACTCCAAGGAAGTCAGTGCTTTTATTACTGTGCCTTTAGTGCAGTGACAAATTTTATACGTGATATACGTTGTCGAGCACAAAGACTGACACTGTTCTTTTTGCAATGCGCTCTTGTGCATCGAGGTCTACCAAAAGCCCACCATCTGTAACCAGATGATCGTACTGTTTGGCTCTCTCACCAAACTCCGCCACATTGACAAGGGGTGACTCCAAATGAAGATGATTTTGCAGCCGCTACACCGCTGACTTCGACCGCCACCATGCTAGTGTTCTTGCCTTGTTCCTTTTCCTTATTCTCTATAACGAAGGTGGATAAATTATTTTTTCCCTTATAGGACCCACCTTTAGAGGATTTTACTTCTTTTTGTTTAGGGTTAGAGGTAGAAAGCCTCCTTATATGTCTGGTTGATCTGCCTTAGTGGCAGATCCGAATAAATTTTTGATGGTCCGACTGTAGTCGGCTAACTTGTGAAGCTTTTCCTAGTATCACCCAGATATTTTCTCTATGATATTATTAAAGGAATTATAAATATTATTAATTTTGTTCTGTCTCATTAAATAGTACGTGGCATGAAAGGTATAAATAAACAGAAGCGTAGTAATAAGAAAACAAATTAATTAAACGGTTCATTAACCTCTATTTTAGTTGTCAATTCCTGATATCCGCTTTATTGAATCACAATACATTGTTTCAAATTTTGTTTTATCGCATCTCACTTAAAACTTTCTAACAATTGCCGTTATTGGCACAGATATATTTGCTCTTAAATAATTTATTAATCCATCATAAAAATTTCTCGATAGTTTAGCATTTATAAGGTCATGTTATGTTATTGTAAAAATGAATATTTTTAAAAAAGTGGTTCAGATTACAAATATCAGATTTTTATCAAAAAAAGAAAGTTTTCTAAGCTGCACCTAACGCATTTACAATTACAGAAGAAACAACAGTGAAATTCTCTCCGAAAAATACAGTAATATTTGGGAAATTTTACACAGCTGAATATCTGAATAAACTCATAATTTTTCAGTAGTTCCATGGTACAAAAATATTTCCTTTGATTTTAAAATCATAAACAAATGCATAAAAATCTCGTCTAGATTTCTGTAATAGCATTTCTTTTAAAAATTCGGAATTCCTTTTTTTTATATGTACTTTGAAAGTAAGATTGAATTCTGAATGTTTTGGTTCTTTATTATTGAGCCTTGCTATCTTGATTGTCCCTTTTTTCAGGTTTGAATTCGCGAAGAAAACATTTTTACAATGATGTTCACCCTGTACAAAGCTCGAGGGCCACTCTAGGCAGAGTGTTACGGAGTAAGAGGAATAGAATATGTGTAGAAGATAATAAAAACAAAATATATGAACACAAATGAGATATTTTACAAAACAACACAATGGATTAGTTACCGTAATGGATAGCGGCTTAGCTTGAGAAATCGGAGAGCCGAGTTCGAATTCCAGTTGAATCCATTGCTTTCACTTACGTGCTAATACCCTTGGGAAAGGTATGAATCCTCTTCTTCTTCTCTCCCAGCTATGGGTAAATAGCAGGGCAGACCGGGTTCTATAGCCTTAGATGTCAACTGGTCCATGGCACAAAGAAATGGCAAGCTACTGCGGAAAAAAATCTACCTCGTCAGTCATGTATCGAAAGTTACATGATCGCCTAAGCGTGTATCACGGATGGCCCATAACTGACTGATTGAGAAGAAACAAGTCAAAAGATTGATCTTCTACATGAAGTGAGAAACACGCAAATATATAGAACAGTGGATTCAGGATTCGGAGAGCTGAGTTCGAATTCCAGTCGAATCCATTACATTCACTTACGTGCTAATACCCTTGGGAAAGGTATGAATCCTTTTCTCCTCCCCTCAGCTATGGGTAAATAGAAGCACTGACCGGGTTCTTTAGCCTTGAATAGCAATCTGGTCTATGGTAGAAAGAAATAACAACCTACTGCGGGAAAAATTCTGCCTCGTCTGTCATGTATCGAAAGATACATGCTCGCCTAAGCATGGCGTCACAACTGACTGAATGAAACTGAACATTATTCTGTTTTAAAAAAATTGCTACATTAATTAAAAGAGAAAGCAATTTACTAATACAAAAATGTCTAGAATGTTCTTTAATCATCTACAGTAAATTTACGTCCTGGTTCTTAAATTTCACCTTTCTTGGCGGATCTTCTGTTATCACAATATGGGATATTTATACCCAATATATATATATATATATATATATATATATATATATATATATAAATATATATGGATATATGATCCGACATAGATCCGAAAAAAAAAATACAGAAAAAAGCAAACAAAAATCTTAATATGCAATTATGCTGTATTAATGTTAATATAAAGTCGACGTCGGACGTTTCGGTCTATTTAAGACCATCTTCATGGACATTTTTATTTAAAACATAATTAACATTAGAACATATAAAAATATTACACAAAAGACGATGGACATAAGAGCACAACTAATCCAAACAGATAACTGAAATTTTTATATAAGATCAGCGTTCCGTTTAAATATGATGACGTCGTCGTCACGTGGGCGATGTTGTGAAAACGTATTCGAAGATGATTTCCAAATATTAAAATATTAAAAAAATCGATTGAAGATGGTCTTAAATAGACCGAAACGTCCGACGTCGACTTTATATTAACATTAATACAGCATAATTGCATATTAAGATTTTTGTTTGTTTTTTCTGTATTTTTCTTCATATATATATATATATATATATATATATGTATAAAAATAAAATTCTCAGCGTCCCGTTTCCTTCGTGGGCATGTGTAATCGCATCAATGTAAACATCACTTCAGTCTGATGAAGTCCTTACGGTCGAAACGCGTCACACGAAAACATTTACACTTTGTTATAGTGTTTTTCGTAAAATTAAAGGATATGTAAAATAATGGCAATTCACTGATAAGAAAAAGGAATCTGTGGAGAGCCATAACTACCTCGGTCTTCAAGGGACATGGCATTAAAAGTGGGGTACTTATCAACACAGAGGAGAAATATATATTAAAAAAAATCTATATCAAATTATTGCGCACGGAAACAAAGATAAATCATTTGAGTCAAGACTTTAGCGAAAATAGCTTCAGAGTCTGTCTATATTTCTGAGATGAGGCATTATGTACATTATTTACATTATTCGGACTATTGTCCTCATCTTTGTCGCCATTTTTATCACAACGTTTCAGCCGTTGTACGCTCCGGCCTTCTTCAGGTTGTTGGAATTTCGAACTGACACTTTGCAGATATCTCTCTCGTGCGAGACCTCCCCATAGAGGAGAGCATGACTAAGGACTGTGTACGCTATCCCGTTCAGCTACGGAAAGGAATATAAAGGAGAGACAGGCCGCCCCCTTAAGGCAAGGCTTCAAGAACACCAGAAAGCTGTAACACGAGGGGAAGTGGAAAAATCAGGCGTGGCTGACCACATATGGAGAGAGAAAGGAGATCACCGTCCTTTGTGGGATCATGTTGAGATAATAGACAGGGAACACCATTGGAAAATTCGTAAACTTAAGGAATCAACACATATGCTAGGCCACAAAAATCTCCTGAGCCGACCAAGCATAGAAATAAATACAATATGGGAACCAGCAATAAGGAGTGCCAGAGAAAAGCAATGATAACAAAGTTGCAATATGAGCTCTGGTAAAAACATGCAATGATAACAGCAAAATTGCAATATGAGCACTGGTAAAAATGGTTGCTGAAGATATTAGGTTTATAATACCCACAAATTCATGCCCAGATGTTCTCAAGGACACATGGCACAGTGGATAAAGGCGTTGGTTAGATCCAGTGACAGGACCCAAAAAGTGTGAGTTCAATAAGGCAGTGGAGAACTTTCAGAGGGAAATTAGCAGGAGATAACTGACATCCATCAAACAGGGTACGTGGAACTAGTGAGCGAAATAAAGGGTTCAGTTCGACATTCCAACCACCTGAAGAAAGCCGAAACGTTGTGACAAATATGGCGACAAAGATGAGGACAATAGAATAATGTAAATAACGAAAATAGCTTGCTAATTATCGGTGATAGTAATATTAGCCGTTTAATATCACGGTAAGGAAACATTCAGAGGAAGTCAGGGTTACTGTCGGTTGAAATTTATAAAATCTTTCTCTTAAAAGAATTCTTCATGAAAATGGGTTTCTCAAGTCTCTTTCCACTATTGAGAAGGTGGGGGTTCCTTTCTAGCCTTTTATTTGAGGTAGTGTGGTACGTCAGTCTCTTGAATATGTCGTTCTCGTTTTGAGTTACATGTGCTCATTGCACTACAGCAAGAATAGTAAGGGACTAAGTCGTCACTATGTGTTTGAGACGAGGTGGGGTTACGGCACTGGGGCAGCGAGTGAGGATTATACTCACTACAAGAGCCCTTCGTTGCAATGCTAGGTTTTCCACCATAAGTTGGCAGTAGGCGCCAAGATTATTATGCATGTTCAGTGGAGACGCCGAGAAATACAGAAAGAGAGTGGAACTTCATCAAACGCAAAATTTAAGTGGGGGGGGGAAGCAAACTAAAGGAAATAAAAAGAAATTAACACTGAACCTTTGCAGTTTCCCTGAGACATCAATAATATACAGTTAACAAAACAGAATCCAGTATAAAATTACTCGATAAAACGTGAACCAGATTTGAAGAGATTTACTAATAAAGCTAAAAAACAAATGGTTATTGGGAATACAAAGAGATAAATCTGCTTCCATCAATGAGAATTTATTTGCATCGAACTGAAAAGAGTTAACAAATACATCAACTTCTTTATTGTGATTGCCGTAATAGAGGAGTTGGTATTATTGTTGTTGTAATAGTAGTAGTAGTGATGACGATGATGATGTGGCATGTCAAATTAAAAGATAACATTGTTGGATAGTGGTAAACATAACACTGGTTTTAAACGATTACTCTTTGTTTAACAGCCATCACTAGTTAGTAAATAAAACCTCCCTCATGAAGTTGTTATATATGTGCATGTGTGCAACGGTTTTGTATTTTTTTTATTGTTTGTATGTAGATAAGTATAGGTACATCCAAAAAAAAAAAAACGATACCTAAGGTTCAAAATATATTTTAAAATTGAAAAAAACTCTTTCTTGAATTTTTATTTTAGTCTTAATTCCAAGGTAAAGGATTAAATTTAATATTTCCGATAAGAAGAATAATTTGGTGTATTTCAAACCGAATTTAAATTGATTGGAATTATTTTTTCTGATTATATTTTTTCTCGTCTGAGTTCATTCTTCATTTGGTATGGTGGACATTGAAGTTACCAAACAGAAATATGTTTGCAGATGGATGTAGAGAGACAGACTTATCTATGTTATCGGAAATGCAATCGAGTACACCACAGTCTTGGTAGAATAGAGAGCGATAGAGAAAAAGAGATAGATTTGAGGAGAGACAGACGGAGACACATATAGGAATGGTCTGGAGATTAGAGAGAGAGAGAGAGAGAGAGAGAGAGAGAGAGAGAGAGAGAGAGAGAGAGTTCCCTAGCCAGTGTCAGATGGTCTCGTGCGTAAACTCCCAGGCCAGGCAAGTGGGTAACAGAGTCCTTTCTTAGGAGAGGAAGTTAACCGGGAATCGAGAAGTCAGAGGAGGGAATTGACGGATTGTGGTTGGTCTCACAGAGAGCTAGTATATCAGGAGACTTATCAACGATGGATGATTCAACACTGCAGAAGTTGGTCCGAATGCCACCGATGTTAGTAAAAAAGTGTTAAAAAAATTGTTCCGTACTAAAATTTGGGTTATGACAAAAGTCCGAAAAACAATGTTAATTATTGCATGAGATATACACGAGAGAAATGGCGAAAAACGCATCATTTGAAATATAGCATTAAAAGGCCGGAGATCATATAGTTTAATTGTAGAGATCGAAGAGATAATTGATTGATTCGTTTTCTACGGATTATCAACCCTTTGCAGGTTATTTAAAGCCAGAAAATATTTTTTTTTAGATTGAAAGAAATTCTTTTTTCAGATAATTTATTAGAAATACAAGTCTTACTAATTAACCCATAATAGGGGAAAAGCGGTGGATTCATAGCTTTCTTAAGTATATTTGTAAGTGAATACAACGAACCCAACGGGAATTGGAACTCCGATTAACAATTCCGAGCCATTATTTATTACGCCATCCGAACGTCCAAGTTTACAGTACCTGGTATCCGTAAGTGGTCACCCATCTTGGTACTGACCAGGCTCGACGTTGCTTAACTTCGGCGATCGTACGGGAACCGGTTTTTCAACGTGATGTGGTCGTAAGCCTGGAAAAGACAAGGATAGTAAACAGGATAGCAATTCTTGAAATAATGACATTAAATCAATTTATTTCTAAATTTCATAAACAGATTGGAAAGTTCAAAGACTGCACAGGCCGAAATTTGGAGCTGAACAAAAAAAAAAATTGATGCCGGTAATTCATTGACTGAGGGCAATACCGGAACCGTTCTGTGTTTTCTTCTTTATGTTCGCTATATCTATCATACGGTTAAGTAAGTTCATGATTGATGGACCGGCTTCACGGTGGGTTAGAGGTTTTTGAAGGGGAAACGGAACTACATTATGAGGCGAGATCGAGTAATTGACACCGGTGCAAAGGCGGTGAAAAATAATTTTGCATTATCTAACAACACAGTCATTATTAGTGCAACACACGCACACATATACGTATAAAAAAACAGTCACATGCGTAAAAGCACGGTCAAGGAATGACGACAATGTAACCATACAGAGATTCATTTATGCAACAAAACGCCTTACTTTATAAAGATGCAATGAATATAAATAATGTTCATTGCAGTTATCTATAAATATACAAACACGTCACCAATAATCCACGCGCGTACCCTCACATGGCACTGAGTTTCAAATAAACGGGCAAAAACGATTATTATTAATTTTTTTTTTTTAGAAAAATCCACTTGTGTCACACTTATTCCAACCACTCCTTTTATTAAATACTAGCAGTAGCCCGGGGATGTAACAGTAAGAGATAGATCAAGTATCGACCATCATAAAGACTGAAAAATAAAATTGACAAAAGATTATTGTTTAAGGTTGATGGACACGCATGTCTTAATCAGTTTTTAATTTTTTTTGTTTTTTTTTACGAATCGGTCAAACCTAAACTCAAACAAAAACATTGTTTTCAATCGTTATGAGTCTACCAATTGAATAGAATTTTATTATAAACAATTGTCTTGTAAATGGAATTTTTAAAGCATTCTGAATGTAAAAATAAAGAAAAAAGTGTGCAAGACAATAAGAAACACTACCTGCCAAAAAAAAAGTGAAGTTTTGTTGAAATCGGTTGAAAAATGTAGGAAATCCGATCCCATATATAAACGAACACACACAAACAACCTGGGTTTTTATAATAAGTATAACTCGATATGAGTTGTCCCCCTTTCATTCTCGCAACATGCCTCTTAATCATGTTTTCAAATTGATTTTGTGCAAAAACAATTGTGTTTTTCCAATTTTTGGCGCTGTCAGAACCATCGCACAGTAATTTTACGTAGTCCTGTGAAGTTTTGTCGAAATCGGTTGAAAAATGTAGGAAATCCGATCCAATATATAAACGAACAGACACACACACACACACAACCTGGGTTTTATAATAAGTATGATTTGAGAAAATTTCTCCAACCCATTAATTTAGGATGCGAGCAGCCTAGGACAGCACGTTTCATTTGAATATTTAATAAACGGGGTAGTTGGAATAAGGTTGTCCCAAGTGGATTTTCTTTAAAATTTTCCGGTCCGTCTATTTGAAACTCAAAGGGGCAATCATTCATGGGCGCTTATTAGGGAATATTAAATGCGTGTAATAAATTTAATAAAATACAAATTTGTTTTGTTTACTGTGTATTATCTTCTCGTTTTTAAAAGAAGAACGCATTTACTAAACTTTTAGTCTGGTACAAAACTGCAAGTGTAGCACACCCTCGATGATGTGCCGGACACGCTTGGTAACCACTGCTCAATGGCAAAGCTCACTAGAAAGCTACATTTGGCACAAGGTCACAACAGTAGAGAAATCATAGAAGACCAAGCAGTTGGCCTGTCAAACTAACTTTCGGCTATGGACAAGCACCCTTAAACACAACATTAGCAGATGTTGAATATATATCACAATTGAAATAGTAATTTTGAGTACATAATAATTTCTTCAGATAACTGTGGCTGAGTAAGTCTTTCAAGTTCAAATCGTTTGGAACCTACCAGATACACATGAGTCGATCAAAGAATTGATTGAAGTTTCTAAGCTCAAGTTTTCTAAGAGTAATTTCACAATTTAATTATAATGCCCTCCTTCGAAATTGCTATTATTTGATCGTCATTTTAACCTGACAAAAGTTCTAAAAGTTATAAACATCTTATAAATATATGTAGTAAATAAAAATAGTAGTATCATAAAACGTATCAGATGTATCATATCATAGTATCATATCATATCATAGTATCAGATGTAGTATCATAAAAATTAAATATTCGCAGAAAGAAAAACATTGGGACACTTAATTGAGGATTTCTTTTTTTTTTTTTGATTATTCTTTAAGTCTATTTTTATCCTGGTTAAATTGAAGATAAATGTAAGTTTGGGATGTTAATTAGAGGTTTTGTTATATTTAGATATTCAACCCCATCATCGATCATAAAAATATCAAGAAAACGGATTAAGTAAAATATTAATTAATGTATAAATCCCAACAAAATAAAAATAAAATAGTTCATTAGATTTGTCATTTTTTCATTAGTTGCAATCTAATGTAACGTTGTCAGGTTTTCACTAACTGCTCTTTAACGAGTCTTTGGCTGAGTCTTTGGCTGAGTCTTTGGCTGGACATTTTGCTGGGTCTTTGGCTGGGTCTTTGGCTGGGCCTTTTGCTGGGTCTTTTGGGGTCTTTAGCTGGGCCTTTTGCTGGGTCTTTTGGCTGGGCCTTTGGCTTTTGCTGGGTCTTTGGCTGGGTCTTTGGCTGGGTCTTTTGCTGGGTCTTTGGCTGGGCCTTTTGCTGGGTCTTTTGCTGGGTCTTTGGCTGGGTCTTTGGCTGGGTCTTTTGCTGGGTCTTTGGCTGGGCCTTTTGCTGGGTCTTTTGGGCCTTTTGGGGTCTTTGGGGGTCTTTTGGGTCTTTTTGCTGGGTCTTTGCTTTTGCTTGGCCTTTTTATTTTGGGCCTTTTTGCTGGCCTTTTGCTGGGTCTTTTGGGCCCTGGTCTTTGCTGGGTCTTTTGGCCTGGGGTCTTTTGCTGGGTCTTTTTGGGTCTTTTGTGGGTCTTTGGCTGGGCCTTTTGGGCTGGGTTTTGGGGTCTGGGTCTTTTTGTTGGGTTTTGGCTGGGTCTTTGGCTGGGTCTTTGGGGCCTTTGCTGGGTCTTTGCCTTTTTTTGGGGTCTTTTATTTTTAGCTGGGTTTTGCTGGGTCTTTGCTGGGTCTTTTGGGGCCTTTCTTTTTTGCTGGGCCTTTTGCTGGAGTCTTTTGCTGGGTCTTTGGCCTTTGGGGTCTTTTTGGGGTCTTTGCTTGGCTGGGTCTTTTTGCTGGGCCTTTTTGGGGTCTTTTGGGGGTCTTTTTTGTCTTTTGGCCTTTTTGTCTTTTGGGTCTTTGGCTGGGGCTTTGGGGGTCCCTTTTGCTTTTGGGGTCTTTGTTGGGCCTTTTGCTGGGTCTTTTTTGCTGGGTCTTTTGGGTCTTTTGTTGGGTCTTTCCTGGACTTTTGCTTGGTCTTTTGTTGGGTCTGGGTGGGCCTTTTGCTGGGTCTTTTGCTGGGTTTTGGGTCTTTGGGTCTTTTTGCTGGGTCTTTGGCTGGGTCTTTTGGGTCTTTTTGCTGGGTCTTTTGGACCTTTTGGGTCTTTGCTGGGTCTTTTGATGGGTCTTTTGGGTCTTTGCTGGGCCTTTTTGTTGGGTCTTTTGTTGGCCTTTTGTTGGCTTTGGCTTTTTGGCTGGGGTTTTGCTGGGTCTTTTGGCTGGGCCTTTTGGGTCTTTTGTTGGGTCTTTGCTGGGTCTTTGGGGGTTTTGCTGGTCCTTTGGGTCTTTTGGGTTTTTATTGGGTCTTTGGCTTTGTCTAGTTTTTGCTGGGTCTTTTTGGGGTCTTTGGCTTGGGTCTTTGCTGGGTCTTTTGGTCTTTTGGGTGGGTGGGTCTTTGGCTGGGGGTCTTTTTGGGGGTCTTTGGGGTCTTTGGCTGGGCCTTTTGTTGGTCTTTTTGTTTTGCTGGTCTTTGGGTCTTTGGGGCCTTTTTTGCTGGGTCTTTTGGCTGGGTCTTTGGTGGGTCTTTTGTTGTCTTTATCTTTGGCTGGGCCTTTTGCTTTTTTGCTGGGTCTTTGCTGGGTCTTTTGGGTGGGTCTTTTGGGTCTTTGGCTGGGTCTTTTTGCTGGTGGGGTCTTTGGCTGGGTCTTTGGCTGGGTCTTTAGCTTTTGCTGGGTCTTTAGCTGGGCCTTTGGCTGGTCTTTATTGGGTCTTTTTATTGGGTCTTTGGGGTCTTTGGCTGGGTCTTTGGCTGGGTCTTTTGCTGGGTCTTTTGCTGGGTCTTTTGCTGGGTCCTTTTTTTGTGGGCCTTTTGCTGGGTCTTTGGTCTTTGGGTCTTTGCTGGTTTTTTTTAGCTGGGTCTTTTGCTGGGTCTTTGCTGGGTTTTTTTAGGGGTTTTTTATGGGTCTTTAGCTTTTTAGCTTTGCTGGGTCTTTTGGGCCTTTTTGCTCTTTGGGGTCCTTTGGCTTTTTGTTGGGTCTTTTGCTGGGCCTTTTGGGTCTTTGTTACCTTTTAGGTCTTTTGGCTGGGGAGCCTTTGGGTCTTTTGGGTCTTTGGGCCTTTGCTGGGTCTTTGGGGTCTTTTGGGCCTTTTGTTGGGTCTTTTGGGCCTTTGTTTTTTTTTGTTGGTCCTTTGGGTCTTTTGCTGGGTCTTTGGCTGGGTCTGGGTCTTTTTGGCTGGGTTTGTTTCTTTGGCTGGGCCTTTGGGAGTCTTCTGGGACTTTTTGCTGGGTCTTTATTGGCTGGGGGTCTTTTTGGGTCTTTTGCTGGGTGGCCCTTTATTGGGCCTTTGCTGGGGTCTTTTGGGTCTTTTATTGGGTCTTTTGGCTGGGTCTTTGGCTGGGGCCTTTTGTTGGTCTTTTTGCTGGGTCTTTGCTGGGCCTTTTGGGTCTTTGGCTTTGGGTCTTTGGCTGGGATCTTTTTTGGGTCTTTTTTTTGGCTGGGTCTTTGCTGGGTCTTTGCTGGGTCTTTTGCTGGGTCTTTTGTTTTTGGGGTCTTTGGCTGGGTCTTTTGCTTTTGTTGGTGGGCCTTTTGCTGGGTCTTTGGCTGGGGGTCTTTGGCTGGGTTTTGCTGTTGGTCTTTGTCAGGGTCTTTTGGCTGGTCTTTGCTGGAGCCTTTTGCTGGGTCTTTGCTGGGTCTTTTGGTCTTTGGCTGGGCCTTTTGCTGGGTCTTTTGTTTTTGCTGGGACTTTTGTTGGTCTTTTTGCTGGGTTTTTGGGTCTTTTGCTGGTCTTTTTTTGGCTTGGGTCTTTTGCTGGGTCTTTGGCTGGGCCTTTTGCTGGGTCTTTTGCTGGGTCTTTGGCTGGGTCTTTGGCTGGGCCTTTTGCTGGGTCTTTTGCTGGGTCTGGTCCTTTGTGGGTCTTTTTGTGGGTCTTTTGGCTGGGCCTTTTGGGTCTTTGCTGGGTTTTTGGGCCTTTGGGTCTTTGGCTGGGCCTTTGGCTGGGTCTTTTGCTGGGTCTTTGGCTGGGCCTTTTGCTGGGTCTTTGGCTGGGTCTTTGGCTGGGCCTTTTGCTGGGTCTTTTTTGGGGGTCTTTTTGGCTGGAGCCTTTTGCTGGGTCTTTGCTGGGTCTTTGCTGGAGCTGGGATTTGGGTCTTTAGCTGGAGCCTTTTGTGTCTTTATTGGGTTTTGCTGGGCCTTTGCTGTGTCTTTGCTGGGTCTTTGGCTGGGTGGTTGGGTCTTTGGCTGGGCCTTTTGCAGGGTCTTTGGCTGGGCTTTATTGTTTTGCTTTTTATGGGTCTTTTGCCTTTGGAGCCTTTGGCTGGGCCTTTTGCTGGGTCTTTTGCTGGGTCTTTGGCTGGGTCTTTTGCTGGGCCTTTTGCTGGGTCTTTGGCTGGGCCTTTTGCTGGGTCTTTGGCTGGGCCTTTTGCTGGGTCTTTTGGGTCTTTGGCTGGGTCTTTGGCTGGGCCTTTTGCTGGGCCTTTTGCTGGGTCTTTGGCTGGGCCTTTTTTGGCCTTTTGTTGGTCTTTTGTTGGGTCTTTTGCTGGGTCTTTGGGGTCTTTTGCTGGGCCTTTGCTGGTCTTTGGCTGGGTCTTTAGCTGGGCCTTTTTGCTGGGTCTTTTGCTGGGTCTTTGTTGGTCCTTTTGCTGGGTCTTTGTTTTTTAGCTGGGCCTTTGGCTTTTTGCTGGGTCTTTTTGGGTCTTTTGCTTGGGTCTTTTGCTGGGTCTTTTGCTGGGTCTTTGCTGGGCCTTTTGGCTGGGCCTTTGGGTCTTTATGGATTGGCTGGGCCTTTGCTTTTGCTGGGTCTTTTTGGAGTCTTTTGGGTCTTTTGGCTGGGCCTTTTACTTTTGGGGTCTTTGGCTGGGTCTTTTTTGTTGGGTCTTTTTGGTCTGGGCCTTTTTCTTTGTCTTTTTGTTGGGTCTTTATGGGTCTTTTGGGGTCTTTTGGAGCCTTTGTTGGGTCTTTATGGGTCTTTGGCTGGAGCCTTTTATTGGCTGGAGCTTTTGGGTCTTTTTGGGTCTTTTTTGGCTTTGGGGTCTTTGGCTGGAGTCTTTTGCTGGGTTTTTGTGGGTCTTTTTGCTGGGTCTTTGGGCTGGGTCTTTTTGGCTGGGTCTTTTGGGTCTTTATTGGGCCTTTTGCTGGTCTTTTGTTGGGTCTTTGGCTGGAGCTTTTTCCTGGGTCTTTATTGGCCTTTGGCTGGACTTTGCTGGGTTTTTGGGTCTGGGTCCTTTTGGGTCTTTTGGCTGGGTCTGGGTCTTTATTTAGCTGGAGCCTTTTATTGGGTTTGGCTGGGTCTTTTTTGCTGGGTCTTTGGCTTTTTGGGTCTTTTGCTGGGTCTTTGCTGGGTCTTTTGGGTCTTTTGTCTTTTGTTGGGCCTTTTTGCTGGGTCTTTGGGTTTTTGGGCCTTTGGCCTTTTGCTTCTTTGGGGTTTTTTTTGCTGGGTCTTTTGCTGGGTCTTTGCTGGGTCTTTTTGGGGTCTTTAGCTGGGTCTTTGGCTGGGCTTTATTTTGGCCTTTTCTTTGGGGGTCTTTTGGGGTCTTTGTTGGCCTTTTACTGCTGGGTCTTTGTGGGTTTTTTGTGGGTTTTTGTTGGGTCTTTGGGGCTGGGTTTTGCTGGGTCTTTGGCTGGGTCTTTGCTTTGGGTCTTTTGTTGGGTCTGGCTGGGCCTTTTGCTTTCTTTTGGGTCTTTGCTGGGTCTTTGGTTTTTAGCTTTGGCTGGGTCTTTGCTGGGTCTTTGCTGGTCTTTGGGGTTCTTTGGCTGGGCCTTTTGCTTTTTTTTTTGGCTGGGCCTTTTTGCTGGGTCTTTTCTTTTTGGGGTCTTTGGGGTCTTTGGGGCCTTTTTACTGGGTCTTTAGCTGGGTCTTTTGGCTGGAGGGTCTTTTGCTGGGTCTTTGGGGTCTTTGCCTTTTTGGGTCTTTGCTTTGGCCTGGGTCTTTTGCTGGGTCTTTTGCTGGGTCTTTGGCCTTTTCTTTTGCTGGGTCTTTAGCTGCTTTGCTGGGTCTTTGGGGGTCTTTGGCTTTGGGGCTGGGCCTTTTTTGTTGGTCTTATTTGTCTTTGCTGGGTCTTTATTGGCTTTTGGGTCTTTTGGGGTCTTTTTTGGTCTTTTTTGGTCTTTATTGGTCTTTTTGGTCTTTTTAGCTGGGTCTTTTGCTGGGCCTTTTATTGGTCTTTTGGTGGCTTTTTGGGGTCTTTTGGGGTCCTGTCTTTTTTGTTGGGTCTTTGGCTGGGCCTTTGGGTCTTTTTGTTGGTGGGTCTTTGGGGGGTCTTTTTGGGTCTTTGTTGGGCCTTTTGTTGGTCTTTTGGCTGAGCCTTTTTGCTTTGGTTGGTCTTTGCTGGGTCTTTGCTGGAGCCTTTGGGGTCTTTGGGGTCTTTTGTGGGTCTTTTGGTCTTTGCTGGGTCTTTTGCTGGGTTTTTTTGCTGGGGTCTTTGGCTGGCCTTTTATTGGGCTGGGTCTTTAGCTGGGTCTTTGACAGCTGGGCCTTTTGTTGGTCTTTTGGCTGGTCTTTTTTTTCATTGGTTGGGCCTTTTTTGCTGGCCTTATTGGGTCTTTTGTTGGGTCTTTTGCTGGGTCTTTGTTGGGTCTTTGGCTGCTTTTTGCTGGGTCTTTGTTGGTCTTTTTGGGTCTTTTGGTCTTTTTGGAGTGCTGGGTCTTTTGGGGGGTCTCTTTGCTGGGTCTTTATTGGTCTGGGGTCTTTTGTTGGGTCTTTTTGGGGTCTTTTGTTGGGTCTTTGCCTTTTGCTTTTTGGCTGGGTTTTTGGCTGGGCCTTTTTGGGGTCTTTTGGCTGGGCCTTTTTGCTGGGTCTGGGCCTTTTGCTTTGGGTCTTTTTTCTTTTGGTTGGCTCTTTTTTGGCTTTATTGGGCCTTTTGCTGCTTTGGGGTCTTTTGGCTGGGTCTTTGGCTTTTGGCTGGGTCTTTGGGTCTTTTGGGTCTTTTTTGTTGGGTCTTTTATTGGGTCTTTGGCTGGGTCTTTTGTTGGGGTCTTTTTGCTGGGTCTTTTGTTGGTCTTTTGGTGGGCCTTTGCTGGGTCTTTTTGGGTCTTTGGGTCTTTTTTTTTATTGGGTCTTTGGCTTTGGCTGGGCCTTTTGCTTTTGGGCCTTTGGGTCTTTTGCTGGGTGTTTTGTTGGTCTTTTGCTGGCCTTTTGCTGGGTCTTTGCTGGTCTTGGCTCTTTAGGGGTCTTTGCTGGGTCTTTGGCTGGGTCTTGGCTTTTTGGGGTCTTTGGGTCTTTGCTGGGTCTTTTGCTGGTCTTTGCTGGGGCTTTTGGGTCTTTTTGTTGGTCCTTTGGGGTCTTTGGCTGGGCCTTTGCTGGCTGGGTCTTTTTGGGTCTTTTGCTGGGTCTTTTTTGCTGTCTTTATTGGGTCTTTGGGCCTTTGGGTCTTTTGGGTCTTTGGCTCTTTGCTGGGTCTTTGGCTTGCCTTTTGGGTCTTTGGCTGGGTCTTTTGGGTGTCTTTTGCTGGGGTCTTTTGCTGGGGCCTTTTTGGGCCTTTTGGGTCTTTGGGGTTTTTTTTGTTGGGTCTTTTGTCTTTTGCTGAGCCTTTGGCTGGGGGTCTTTTTGGGCCTTTTGCTGGGTCTTTGGCTGGGCCTTTGGCTGGGCCTTTTGCTGGGTCTTTTGCTGGGTCTTTTGCTGGGTCTTTGGCTGGGCCTTTGGCTGGGTCTTTGGCTGGGTCTTTTGCTGGGTCTTTGGCTGGGTCTTTGGCTGGGTCTTTGTCAGGTTAATTCGATGTTATTTAAAGCGCTTTTGCGGAATGCACACCATTAAGCTAATGTTTAAACAGTCAACGAATGACCAGCGATTCACAGAGTTGAGTTATCGAAAGATACTTTGCTGATCGCCTGGGTCTTTGGCTGCGTGTATCACTCATTTGGCTGGCTTTTTTTTTGGCTGGCACATAACTGACTGACATAAAAATTTCATTATGTACGACTATTGACATTTATTGGTATCTCATGAACTTTGTAAAGTAGCTACCAGATGAATTGGTTTGGTTTATTTTGTTTTACGGCATATCAACCTCAATCGGTTATTTAATGCCGACAATTTTTTTTTATTGCTGGCAATATTTTGTTTTGTCAAAAATCTGTTTCTGGCTATATTTTTCCTTCAAAATTGTATTGCTGGTTTGCGGAATTTTTTTCAAAAAAGTATTGAATGTCATAGTTAACTATTTGCCCAAAGATAGCTGGGACCCTAACAGGTGCTACCACCCCGGGTCACCAGCAATTACCAGATGAATTGTTTGGTTTATTTTGTTTTACGGCCAACCTCAAAAATGCCTCCTGATCAGAGGCGTTTGCTTGCTAGACGTTTTACCCAGGCTGCAGATGCAATTAAGATGACAAACCTCCTGATCAGAGGCGTTGCTGCTAGACGTTTTACCCAGGCTGCAGATGAATTACGCAACACTCATTTTATTTTGTTGATGGAATTTTGTGATATAGTCAGATGAAACCTGGTTTGCAATTTTATAATAATTTTCGATCTCTCTGTAGGGGTGGAGGTATCTACGGGTACTGAGTGCTTGGAATGAGCGACAGCGACTCTACGGACGTTTTTCAGTCGTTTGGTGCCTTTTGCGTTCATATCACTTTTAAAACAACGTCTATCACGCTCGTCTATCAGACTTGTATACTTAGGCTATCTTATAAAGACTTTATTGCGTTATAGGCTTTTAGGAACATATCCCGAGTGCGAATAGCGATATTAGTGGATTTGAAAAGAAATAATTAATAAAAAACTTCCGTCTTATCTTTTCCATTGAAATCTTGATCAATTGAAAGAGATCTTCCGCATCCGAGGATAAGACTTGTTGTTTGGGTTCTTCGGGAATGTGAAAATGTAGAAAAGCGTCAGGTATAATTTAATCGAAAATAAGTTCGTATGGTTGTTCTTACATGGTATAGAGTTAACTTTAAAAGGTTGACTTTTGTTGCAAAGTGAATAAGCATGACTTTTGGATCAGGTATAAAAAAACTAAAAAAGTGCAACAGTATTTTCGAATCCTAATAAAAATGTCTATTCTTTACGTTATAATCGATTTTGTTAATCGTGGATAGAGAAACATTAATATAATGTCAGGCCCAAAAATAAAATCAGTACGACTCAGACACAGACACACACACACACACATATATATATATATATATATATATATATATATATATACAGTGTAACCCGGATAAAAGAGAGTTGTCGGGACCGGAGAAGAAATCTCTTATATCCGGGTTTCTCTTATATCCGGGTTTGGTCTATTTTATATACATTAACACAGGCTCTAATTTGGGACCAGAGAAAATCTCTTATATCCGGGTTTCTCTTATATCCGGGTCTCTTATATCCGGGTTACACTGTATATATATATATATATATATATATATATATATATATATATATATAAAAAATTATTTAAAAAAATTTATAACATAAATATGTTATAAAATCACTACAAAATAGCTATTATGTTTCAACACCCCTGGTGTCTTATCAAGGATATACTTGTATATATATATATATATATATATATATATATATATATATATATAAGAATTTCTATTTATATCCGTTGAGAAATTTAACATTTTCGAAGACAGGAACAGTTTTACACTGTACATTATTTACATTATTCGAACTAGTGTCCTCATCTTTGTCGCCATATTTATCACAACGTTTCGGCCGTTGTACGCCCCGGCCTTCTTCAGGTGGTTGGAATTTCGAACTGAACCCTTTATTTCGCTCACTGGGGTAGACTGTTCTAGTTCCACGTGCCATGTTTGATGGATGTCAGTTATCAGTTATCTCCAGCTAATTTCCCTCTGAAAGTTCTCCACAGCCTTAACCAGGTATTGAACTCACACTCTTTGGGTCCTGTCACTAGATCTAACCAACGCCTTTATCCACTGTGCCATGTATCCTTGAGGAAATTCCAACCACCTGAAGAAGGCCGGAGCGTACAACGGCCGAAACGTTGTGATAAATATGGTGACAAAGATGAGGACAATAGTCCGAATAATGTAAATAATGTACATAATACCTCATCTCAGAAATATAGACAGTTTTATACTGACTCATCATTTGTTTGAAAGAGGCACCTCCTCTCTCGTAATGCTAAATTCCAAATGTGCTGTCAAATTATATTGAATATTTTCAGCTCTATGACCATGAATCGATGTACTATAGAACAATATTCAGGCTATTGCACATTCAGTAAGAATTTTCAGTAATTGATATTTTATAAATAAAACAACAGAAGCAACTACAGGAAACAAAATATGTTAGTTCTTATCTCGCAGAGACATCATTAGGGATTCCGTTGTTTAAAGTTTGTTACTCAATGAAAAATAAATTCCTCGTGTCAATGTATCTCTTTGAACCTTTTTCTTTTTTTTAAATGTATATAATTATATTATGTTCTCAGAATTTTATGGTGTGAATTTTGGTAGAAGATTTTTTTAGTCATTGTGTATTGTTGGTTTGGAGTAGTTTTCTTATAGTCCACGACGACATTCCAAAATACGACAGACACCTGAGGTGTCAAGGTGTACACAGCCGAAAAATTGTATTACCCTCTCCCAAAGACGGAGAAATTAGTTTGAGCCAACCACATATATTTAGTTTTGCCTTTCGACATCAACGTCTCCTAATGTGATTAACTTTCGCAAAGCTGGCAGTATTGGCTATTTTCCCAACTTTGGCAGGATGTGACGCAAGTTTGGTTTAATGTAAGCTGCTCATTCGCGTACATACGTGCTAAGGAGAAAATTTGCCCAGTTACCGCGTCCACCGATCTGGTAAAATGAAGCAAGTGCTGTCGCGGGTTTTCGGAGGCTGCCTGTCTGGTTAATTCAGAGAATGTTGTCTGTTGTATTACTTAAAACGATCTACTACGGCGCAATTTCGGGTTTTAGTTATCGCATACATAGAACATTTTATTGGCAGGGCTTTGGACGATCTCTGTGTATGCCGTCTTTTTATTAACCAACTGACCATCAGATAAGTTTCCCGGATGTAATTGTGCAATAATCGTTATTTGTTGTTAATGAGTCTGACACCGCATATAGCCAAGCGTTTTCATATTTGCTTCCCCTGTGCATTCGTATTTAATATCTAAGAAACTTTAGCTTGTAACATTTTTTTCTTTAAATCCTCACTTGCTTTAGTTTAATTCCCCACCCCCTCCCTCGTTAGGTGGTCAGTGATGTCAGTTCTCTGGTTGTTGCGGGATGACTTTCGTTTCGTGGGTGTGTTTTCGTATTTGTTATTGTGTCTAAATGAGTGTGTGTTTGTGGGTGTGCTTGGTTTTCTATAATGTTATAATCCCGCAATTATTTCGTTCAGTTAACTGATGTTTCTGCCACATTTAGGGATTGTGGTTTTTTTTATTACTAACCCTATTTTGTTTTGTTTTATGTAAATAGTATTAAATCATATTGTAAATAATCATTGTTTTTTTTAAATTGTTTTTTCCCTCCCCTCACAGACTTTGAAATGTACATATGGGGACTATTTAGGATTTCATAGAGAATTTGAGGTATTATGGCGGATGTAGTAAAAAAGATAGGAGTGAATGTGTTGTTTTGGTGATAGGAATATTGTTAGTATGTTTGGGTCCGTGTTTATGACTGGCTAAGTTTAGAATCAAGACAGAAGAAGACCTTCCTTCCTGAACCCCCTTTTTTGGCCTTGTGCCACATTTTGTACAACTGTACAAATAAACAACAATTCCCCATCCCCTCCCTCGTTAGGTGGTCAGTGATGTCAGTTCTCTGGAAGTGGGGACGCCTTTCGTTTCGCGTGTGTGTTTTTCGTATTTGTTGTTTGTGTCAGAGGGAGTGCGTGTCTGTGTGAGTGCTTGGGATGGATGAATATTTCTACATTATTATAGTCCCGCATCGATTTCGTCCAGTTAACTGATATTTCTGCCGCATTTAAGGTTTGTGGGGGTTTTCATTACTAACATGATTTTGTTTAGTTTTTGTAAATAGTTTATATTCATATTGTATATACTCACTGGGGATTTTTTAACTTGTTGTTTTTATTCTCCCTCCCCCAACAGACGACGATTTGTACATATGGTGACTATTTAGGATTTTCATTGAGACAATGAGGTATTTTGGTGGATGTAGTAAGAAAGGTAAGTAAGAATGTGTTGTTTTGGTGCCAGGACTATTGTTTGTGTGTTTGGGTCAGCGATTGTGGCTACCTAAGTTTTTAAATTAAGACAGACAATGACCGCCCCCCCTTTAGGACTGGTGCCACATTTTCTGTTATTATTACAGAAATAAATAAAAGTGAGTGCTTGAGATGAATTAATGGTTTCTATTATTAAAGACCCGCATTGAATATCGTTCAGTTAACTGATCTTTCTGCCACATTTAAGGACTGTGTGTGTGTGTGTGGGGGGCTTTATTACTAACATTATTTTGTTTAGTTTCATGTAAATAGATTGTATATATATTATAAATACTCACTGGGGCTATTTTTTAAATTGTTGTTTTGTTCCCCCCCACAGACAATGAACTGTACATAAGGGGCCTAGTTATGATTTACACATAGACATTGTGGTATTATGGTGGATGTAGTAAAAAAGGTAAGTAAGAATGCGTTGTTAAGACAGATGAAGGCCGCTCTTTTCCCCATTCCCCTTTTTGGCCTTGTGTGACATTTTCTGTACATAGCAGGAATAAATATCAATAGAAGTAGATATGTTCGCTTATCGTCCGTTTCACACTCCTCCATATCTTTTGATGTAGAAGTTTCTCTTGTCTCCTGCTTAAGATTGGGCTTCTCTTTCGCTCTCAGTAGCCCTCTTGTGTCTTACTGGCATTATCGTCTTGCTAAAAGATGAGTTGTTTAAAAACAAATATATGGAAGTCATTTAATGTGCTATGAATCAAAACTCAAGAACGTTTATTCGTCCGTTCAGTGTTTATCGGGATTTAACCATGAATGACCTAATATATCTTTCAGATTTCCAGCACGAAGTTTATAATGGAAAAGAAACTTCCAACAAACACTGAAATCTTTCCCCTTTTAGTTTCTGTCATAGATACTTTAGCCCTTTTTACCGATTGCCATGTGTGAGCACTTAATTTTTTTTAATTTTTTTTTTTAGAGGAAAAGTAGTTACTTTTAGTTGATTCCATGGTGTATATTATTCACATCCTAAACGTTGCAGCCTACGGGTCAGTGTATTTAGAAGCAAGATTTTCTCATCAAGCTGAACTATTACAAATGCTGCCTGACATCATTCGTTCTAAATATTTTTCTTGATTTCCGTTGAATTCGTTATTTAAGTGGAATTGCCGGAAAAATAATCACAGAAGTAAGAATTGATTATAATAATAGAATTGATATCTTCCCACACTTTTTTATGACCTCAAATAGATCATGATTCAGTTTAATTAAAAAGAAAATCTAATTTTGAAAAAAATGTTTTGAATTGATGCTAGATGTCTGATACATATAAGAATTTTCAGTAACTGATATTTTATAAATAAAACTATGGAAGCAATACAGAAACTAAATATTCGTTCTTATATCGCAAGCCATTGGCAAGGATTTCATTGTGTAATTGTTGTTACTCGACGAAAAGTAAATTCCCCGTGTCAATGTATCTATTCGAACAATTTTTCTTTTTTTTTAAATGTATATATTAGTATAACTAGTACCCAGAATTTGTAGTCTAAATTTCTCATCTGAGTAACTCTCAACGGAGATTTCACTTTTTCGACTTAAAAGGTGGAGTCGAAAAACTTAAGCTGATGAATTTCGTCAGAATATTTATCTTATTTTAATTTTTATTCGAATTTTTCTTTCCATATAGAGAGGAAAAATTGCAAGATTTTTTTTTTCAGTTAAAGAGTTGGCTCGATTTTGTTGGCTTCAAAGAGCATTTTCTGTCTGTAAACTTATTTCTTTTATAAGCTTATCTTTAAGTATTTGGATACGTAATCATAGTCTTGTATCAAGATTCTCTTCTAAGAAAGAATTGTTTCTATTTTATTTACTGATAGAATCACTCAATATAATGTCCAAAGACCACTCAAAACTTATTTGGAAAGGAAATTATGGTATAAAATATTAAAACGCACAAACAACTGTAAAATTTATTCATTTGATCAGATTTTGGAAAGTGTCTTGGGACGAGAACTTTTGATTATATCCTCATAGTTATAAAGATTACTTTTACTTTCGGTTGGGAATCTGAGTTGTTCGTGTACCTTTTAGCATTGTTACCTTTACACGTAGTTTTGCGCAAACCTTTACGCAGGCATCGTTTAAACATTTTTATATCTCTTTGACTTTTCTAGTAGTAGTTAAGTGTCAAGCTTATATTTGACGAACTTTTATAGTAATTCATATAACTTTATCCAGTCATCAAATTATTATAATTAGTTTCTTTTTTGACTACATTCTGAATTCCTTTGTAATAGTTTTATGATTTTGTTTAATTTGACGCACTAATTTCCTCGAAGATCTTGAAGAAATCATCCGTGGAGCACCTGTTCTTCATGGTTTTCATCGGTTTTGAGTTTTTTTATACTTTACAATGAATAAATTAATGGTAGTAAACGGAACAATCGGGTTGTCTGAGAATTTCCTTTCACTTTTACCACTCCAGAGCTTAACAGTCAGTTTTTATGCGAATTTGTCACTTCTTTACCTCTTGCCACGATGAAAACATTTTATGACAGAATGTTTTGTTTGTATATTTTGGGCTAAAAACAACTACTGATAACATTATTAGGGCATTCTAGAATATTCCACTTGAATAATCTAGAGTATTATAGTTTTAATTTAGTAACAATATCACTTGACAATATAACTTTATAATTTAAAAAACATATGAATTTTTTTACAAGAATTGTTTTCATTATACATCGAAAAAGCATTTCCTTAAGATTTTCTAATTAAAAAAGGTTTTTCATTGCATTTTTATTTTACGATTGGCATATTTTTGATTGTTTGACCAAAAGATATTGAAGTTCTAAATTCTCCGATGACTTGTACTTATAATATATCATTTATTTGTTTTTATGTTTTGGGTAGTTTTTCATGATGTAATCTCCTTTTAGAGCGAATGTTTGGTGGTACCTACATATACATATTCAAATCATAATTCTCTTCTCAAAAGACTGGAGCAATGAGTTGGTCATGTGGAACGATAGAAGACTATAGTCTTCCAAAAGGGCCTCCACTAGAAAAATATAAACACTCCATTTTCTGTGGATTTAATCGTCGTCAGTGGGAATTAGAAGCAGGTGACGTAGGATGGCATAGAAATCTAATGAGAACACCCTTAAAGAATCAAGCCACACACACACACACACACACACACACACACACACACACACACACAAGGTCAGTCTCCATTAGCTGCTAGGACCTCTCTTGCAGTCGATGCAGCAAAGAATATATTTCTCTTCATAGGCCTCGCTGATTGAGACTTTAAGGAACGTGGTAGATCTTTTCAACGCGCCATTCGCAAAGTCAATATATAAAAATTTTATACAGTCATGAATACGATTTCATTTTTGTTGTCATTTATCAGATTATCTTTTGACAGTATTAATAACAAAGCATATAATTTCAAAGTGAATACGTCCATGTTTAAAATCGTCGCTATTCACCAGGAAGACTTAAATGCGCAATTTATTGGATTGAATAAAAACATTACGTGAATTCTGTCTTTTCTGTGTTCGTGACTGCACTTGATAACGTTACTCTTTCCCGCCGGTCTGACACAAGCGAATCTTATTCTTTTTTCATTTATTCTCTGCTATTGAAAAAGAGATCTGAGTGCAGTCAAATTATTAATTCAATTGTTATGATTTGATTTATTTAATCTTTTTTTCTTTTTAGCAGCAGCCGTTTTATTTTCTTGACAACTGATGGCGGCTATCAAAAGAAAACGCAATTGGTTCCTAGATTGAGACACTAATTAAAATTACGTTACGATATGTTTTACTACATCCTTTTAAAAATATAAAGTCTTTATAAAGATTTAACCTTCACAATGAAATGATACATATATAATAGTAATTGTAATGGTAATATTAGTCGTTTCCTTATAAGGAAACATTCGGCACTCATTGATCAAACAGCCACTACTGCTGTCGGTTAAAATTTATAAAAAAACGTTCTCTTGAGACATTTTTTGCGGAACATAGTTTTCTTAAACCCAGTAGCTGTTGCTCTTTCCAGTATTGATGCCGGAATGTGGGAGTGTTCCTTTCTAACCTTTTATTTGAAGTAGCTTGGGTTGTTAGTATTTTGATTATGCCATTATTTTCTCTTAAAGTTACATGTGATATCCATTTTAGTTGTTGAAAGACCTTAAGTGATGTGATTTTTTGTCATTTGGTACAGTTCTTTCTTTGTGATTCTTTAGGAATGGTACAGTTCTTTGTGATCCTTTAGAAATGGTCCATAAGGTACGAAAAAGTCTGGTCCTAACCAAGGCTCATAGACTTCACTCGCTTAAAGCAATTTTAAACAGTTGATCTTAGAAAGCATTTGTATACAGCTGACAGTTTAGATATTTCTGAGCGGATATGGCACCATGCATAAGATCCACATAAAAGTTTAAATCTGAAGAGTCTATGAGAGTAATTAAGAATATAACTCAAGATCTTAGGTTAATCTTCTTGTTTTGTGGCAGGGTGGTCCGAAGTTCTTGTCATCACTACATACTATAATTTTCTATTTCAACGCTCTGTAGGATAGTATAAAAGAGAAAGTTTCACATGAACGATACCAGAATACCCATGATTTGAAGGACGCCGTTCGGAGAACCTTTGCAACAATCAACAAAGCACAGCTTTGTAAAACATCACACAAGACAGGGTGTCGAATCATTTTGTGCCACGAAAATGATGGTTGTTCATACAGACCTTCTCGGTGTGTGACAGCGTCAATGAAAGTGAATAAATCCAGTACATGTGCTTTGTATTACTTGTTCTTTTGTTCTGATTACTTTTTGGTAGGGGGTAACAAGGCTGTATGTTTTTGGTAGGGGGGTAACAAGGCTGTATGTTTAACTTCCTTATCCATACACCGAGGCATTTGAAGTGTTTAATATTCACTAATTTCACATCCTGATTTTTTATGAGTGTAGGTGCCATCACAGTTCTATTCCAATTCCAGATTATGTAATACAATTTGGCAAACTTCCATTTTAACACGTTTCTTTGATGAAACGGTGTAAATGGATTTTATGTCAACATAATTTGCATTAGCGAGACAAAATGCGATTAACGTTTAATTTTTACAATAAATCTACTGTCTTCGAAATTACATTGTTAACTCATTTGAAACCAGTTTTTACTTTTAACTATTTATTTATATATTAATTTATTATGCATTTATTATATATTTTTTATGTATTGCACATTGTTTCAGTATTAACTTAGTAGGGCACCTCGGCATGGTGTAATGGTTAGCAAGCTTGTCTCGCTAGATCAGTTACAACTGAAAAGTGAGTTCGATCCTCACTAGATGCCTCATACTTTCGGCCTTGTGCCACATCTAAGCTATGCTTGGAAAATAACTAGGGCACCTCGAGGTGGTGTAATGGTTAGCAAGCTTGTCTTGCTAGCACAATTATAACTGAATAGTGAGTTCGATCCTCACTGGCTGTCCCATAATTTCGGCCTCGTGTCACATCTGAGCTACGCTTGGTAAATCACCTGAGTCCGTCGTTCACTTCTGAACCGGCTGTTTCGGTTGAACTCTCTGCCTTCGGGCGGGGAGGAACCCGAACGAGGCTATGCCGAGGGGCGGAGTCTCGTTCGGGGAGGTAAACCGGCACTGAGCCCGTTTATACGGGTTCAATGGGCATATTTTTGGGCTTGGAGAACCCACAATAAATAACCAACCTTGTGTCACATGCTGCCCCAGTCTGACTGAATATCGTCAGTATTAATTTAGTAAGGATAAGATAATGGATAGTGGCTCGGTTTGAAGAATCGGAAAACCGAGTTCGAATTCCATTACATTAACTTACGTGCTAATACTGTTGGGAAAGGAATTAATCCTCTTCCCCCCCAGCTATGGGTAAGTAAGTAGCAGGACAGACCGGGTTCTATATCTTTGCAGAAAGAAATGGCAACCTACTGCGGGAAAAAGTCTGCCTCATCGAAAGATACATGATTGCCTAACTGACTGAGGGATAGGCGACAAACTAAGACTTCCTAGTCATATATTAATCGTAGGGGATTCGTATATTACAGTGCTTTCAATGTCTGAGTTAATTAATGTTGATTATATTGATATAAGATTATTTTTCTGACAACTGCGATTCGTTTGAAAATAGAATACGGCAAGGGGTTACTGAGTGTGAAAGAACATGAAGGAAACAAAAACACTATTAAGGAGAGAGAACAAAAGAACAAGAATTAAGAAGACAGAAGATAACGACTGATATTATATTTAAATATTTGAAGATCAAAATTAAGTGTAAAGCAAGAGGCCTGAAGAGAGTTTCACAAAGGAGATGTGTAAGATGCGGTTAGTATAGGACTTATGGTTACGTCTAGCAATTTCAACTGAATAGTAAATTCAATGAATTTGGTATTCATTGAAGAATATTCTAGTCTGCGTTTATAAAAAGTAGTTTGTGTCCTTAAAAATAACAGAAAACTTTAAAAGCAAAAGTAAGTCTTGAGGAGGCACGGTGGAGTAATGGATAGCGGCTTGGATTGAGGAGAGCCGAGTTCGAATTCCAGTCACATTATATTCACTTACGGTTGGGAAAGGTCTGAATCCTCTTCTTCTCCCTCCAGCTATGGGTAAATATCAGGACAGACTTGGATGGCAACTGGTCTATCGCAGAAAGAAATGGCAACCTACTGCGGGAAAAAATCTGCCTCGTCAGTCATGTATCGAAAGATACATGGTCGCCTAAGCGTGTATCACGCATGGCACATAACTGAAGCCTTGTCAAAAATAACACAACAGTTGTTCAAAACCAAAAGCGGTCAAGCCCACACAAGGAGGAAATGATATATAAATTTTATGTACAATATGAGCAGTTTTGCACTGAGGCTATTATTGGCAGGAAACTCTCACTTTAAATTTGTCCTTGTGGCATACCCCCCTCGAATAGCCGCAAGGATAAATCAAGCTAAAGTAAACACTTTCTTTTTAAAAACCGGTTTACTGTTATTATTTTGTGCAGCATTTTGTTCAGGCAGTATCTCTTTTTGCTTGAGGGGAAATGATTATATATATATATATATATATATATATGACTAAATAATCAAGTTCTAAACGGCATCACAAATTGATGACAGTAGGAAAGTGCTAAATCCAATGATATTCTCTTTTATTTTTATTCTTCTCTCCTTTTATATATTCACTGCTAAAAGAGAAGTAATGTCTTTTCTTGTATGTAGCAAATACTGATTTCATATTTCCCTTGATGCGTGTGGATAGCGTTCAGAGTTATCATTCCCTTTAATTACTGTAAACAGAACAGACAGCTGGGAATGTACTTTCGGTATTTACTATATACAAAACCTAAAGGAGTATTGTTTCTTTTTACGGTTAATACAAACAGTTTTGTTACACAGAATCCAATTCATCTCAGTGAAAGTAGCTAAAGAAAGATGGCTACTCCAAAAGTTACATTGTAAATCAGTATTTGAACTGTAATAGTTTTCCCTTATAATACCTCAGTGGAAAACGATTCATTATGCCTCTTAATTCCTTAGGGAACATAGGGCCGAAACAACACCTTTCCAACTGACGGGGTTCCGGGCGATCCTCTTAAGTTTGGCCCATGTTGTCCTGGGTGTCTCCCCGGGGGATTTTCACCAGCCCGCGTCACACACTCCACTTTAGAGGACTCTTCCTCGGTCATGTACGTTGTTTGAAGATATTGTTGAAGTTTCTGTAAAAAGCTAGTTTTTTTTTAGTGAGTGGGTTTTTAGCCTGCTGCATAACCCCCAACCTGGAGGACCAGGGTGTGTCTTTCGTCTGCCTCCTACTCCACAGACCTGTTGAGATTGGTTTGACCTGCTAAGGGCCGAGGACCTCGCCCAAATAGACCTGGAGGTCGTTGAAGCACGCAACCCGTCCTACCACGTCAAAGTAACACACAATCAGGACGGGGAAAATGATTTAAGTTTCAAATAAAATCGGTTGTCCAATTTGTTTGAATTTTTCAAACACTCCAATTAATTAAATTAATTAAATTTTTCAAACACTCCAATTAAACTCTGAAATGTGGAATTATCATTATTTATACTATTTATTATTCGGATTATTGACCTCATCTTTGTTGTTGTTATCACAACGTTTCGGCGATTGTGTCCCCCGGCCTTTCTCAGTTGTATATCGATCTGGGTAACCTACAAGGAATTCTAAACTGAACCCATTATTTAATCTACAGGCTAAGCGGATAAAAGCCTTGGTTTGTGAATTTGTGTTACGTACAGGTTGTTATTTTACTCCCTGGGTCGGGCAGTGTGTACTTACACCTAACGGTAACGGGCAAGCAATAACTGAACAGTACTAAATAAAATAGGAACAAGACGATATCCCTGGACATGAGCAGTGGAACGAGAACAGTCTACGCCGTAGTTTAAATAATGGAGTCCATTCAGAATTCCCTGTAGATTGACCAGATTCAAATACAATATAAATAGTGTAAATAGTCCAATTATATCCTGACAAACTGTCAGTCAGTGCTTTTAATAGTGAAAAAACTTTTTTTTACATAAAATAAAAAGACAGCGAGTTGATCAAAGCATAACGTCTGTTCTTTTATTTTAACGTACAAAATGATCCGATCTCAAAGAACATTAGATAGTGTTGTCTCTTTCTCATTGCGACTGTTATAAGCAAAAAAAAAAAAAAAATTCTTTCGACAGCTTTTCGCACCCTGTGGTCAAGTTATGTTTTTTTTTTAAATTTATTTGCTCTCTCAAATGTCATCTTACTTACAGATGATTGCCAAGAAAATCATAAATGTGTTAATGTTTGATTCATTATTCAAACGTGAATACATGTAAGTTTATTTTTATGAACCTAACATAAAATATTACGTTTGTATATATGAGAGCATTTCTCTTTACGACTCCCTCTCTTATGGCGGCTATTTATCGCAGCTTCTCTGGGAATATTCATGAAGCAATTTTTTATTCGACAATCAAAATAGTAGAAATTCCACCTAGTATCAGACTCACTACTTCTGCAACGGCCTACGACACAAACGCTTTATGGTATATTTACCCGTACGTTTACTCGAACGCAATATGGCGCAAGGCCGACAATGCTTCACACCCATACATGGGACTAAGGACAAAGCTTTTCAAAGCTTCCACGCTACTGGTACACCTGCACTAGGGATTAATTCCCCTCTGTTTACAAGAGATACTACTTAGCTGAAATGGCAGGCGGAGTTGAGCGTAATTATAATAATAGTAAACCTGTTTTTTTTTTAATGTATATTTCAGTAGGATTTATCCATGTACCCACTCGAACGGGATATGGCACACAGCCTAGTTTAGTATTTATCGATCCACCCATGAGGATAGAATGTGGCACAAGGCCGGTTTAATGTGGATATCCCCGAGCCCGTAGGCTCGGCCAAAAATATAGCCTTTTTAGAACCGCATTGACGGATTCAGGTCCTTTCTACCTCCCCGAACGAAACCTTGCCCTTCGGTAAAGCTTCGTCCGGGTTCCTCTCTGCTAATGCAGAGAGTTCGACAGACGCCGACTCGAAAGCTCACAAAGGCAGCGTACTACACTTTGATCCTAGCACACGGCCTAGTTTAAAGTGGTAGTCTCTCGCATAATGGGTTTCGGGTCGAAACTGCTCAAATTTCCTTCAATTTTTTTTTTGTGTCGGAACGTAGTAGCCAGGGATTGACACTGGTCCTTCCCCTTGGGTTCTGTACTGCATGGCGGTTCCTCTTCTGGAATCAACCATAATAATTGCAAATTCACATAAAATAGGAAGGTTTTTGTAAGTGCATCTACGTCGCTATTGAATGTGACACGAGTAAGTTTAACGGCAATACCGTGGAAAGATTGCTCAAACCCCCTCGGCACTTACCCTTTTGGGGACGTCTCAGACGCCGAGCAATAAACTCCGCCCTCTCCCGAAGAAGAGGACTGCCTGGGAGGATGACTCTCCCGGACTTGAGCTAATATTATTTGAAACTTTCCCAGCAAAAGTCACAGGAAAGTATAAATGCATATAGAATAGGGGGTATTTTTTTTAGCGCACCCACTTCGCAACCGGATGTGACACAAGATCAGTTTAAAGTGAATTCAGCGGTAATACCGTGGAAAAATTGCTCAAACTCCTTCGGTTCTTCTATTTTGAAGTCGCCTCAGACATCGGATAGGAGAGATACTGCCTGGGGGATGTGACTCCGGTGTTTTGAGCTAGTATTAATAATTAATTTGCATATTAAGATTGAAAGATCTAATTTTTAAAAATAAGTATATTTTGTTATCGTTTTCAATCTGGTCTTTTGTGATTTTATAGACTTCCGTAATCACTCTATGGTAGATCGCTATAAAATAAAAAACAAAAAGACCTCTAAAAATCAACAAAACAAACCTTATTTTGGCATAAGATCCTAATTGTGGGACATCTTATGGGGTTCGAATCCACTACTCTAACAGAGGTCTGCAGACAAGTTTATTAAATAACTGTCAACCGTGTCACTCTCACGCTGATTTTCTGTATCATTCAATAACTTCTATCTGTCGTTTCCCTTCAGGATGTCGACGATCATGGTTCTCCACAGCTTCATATCCTTTGTAGTTTTTATGTATTTTCACCATTTCTCCAAATCTCTGTTCTGCCGACCATTTACTCACGCTTGTTAGGTAGGTTACTCTCTGCATTCCTTTGTCCCTCTTGTCTTCATATATAAAATCTTCCAAGCCCTCCTTCCTCATTATGTATCTTAGAAATTTCACATGTCTCTTTCTGATTCTATGTATATGCATCTTTTATGTTTACACTAGCAGCATGGCCCGGCGATGCCCGGGCTTGATTAAAAAATCGTACGACTCATACAGCAATCGCTATCACTTCACTTAAAATATTTTTGCCCTTCCTCGCCTTTAAAGAAATGCCCTTTGCCGTGCTGATGTTGTTACATGCCTTACTTCTTGCCTATATCACACTGCGAATTTTTTCTAAGCTCTATACTAAACATTAAATCTGTTACGAAAAAAGAACTAAACAAAATGAACACAAAACGATCAACTTTAAAAAAAGGCTCATAACTGGAAAAACCGAATGAAAAAAGAATGTTAACAACAAATACTTTTTCACACCCAACCCAGTTCTGCGGAATCAGAATCAACGTTGAGTTTAAGCAAGAGAATGAGCCAATTAGAGTAAAGTGCCATGCAGATTTAAATTTTTCCCACTTGTGACGAATGCAGCTATCGATTTTTTTTTTGCATACTAGTATGCTAGTTAACATTCGTGTCAGTCAGCTGTTGGCTCTCACGCTGGCCAATAGAATCTTTCTGCCTATTTGTGTTAGCCAGCTATTGGCTCTCACTCTGGCCAGTACAAAATGACCGCAAACTACATGAAAACTCCCTTAGAAGCATGACAAAATCGATTATTTCCGCTATCGATGGGGGTTGAGAAATGCAAAGTCGGTCTTGGCCTTCCCGCTAACTTGGATCATGTGCATGTAAATTTTGGTGCAAATCCGTGGAAAATTGCGGCCGTGCATTCGTTACACACACACACACACACACACACACACACACACACACACACACACACACACACACACACACACACACATCTGCTTTTTATAGATAGAGATTTTCCTTAAAATTTCATCGTTATTCAAAGCACCCTTCCATAGAACTATATTTCTGTTGCATCAACACTCCTCTTCATCTCGGAGGCGATTGTTTAGCATTCATTATCGTAGAAGACTAATATTAGATGAGAGTTTAGTACTCTTTTCTTTGTTTTTAACGAAAATTTCCTGTTACTTAATACTTTCCTTAGCTTTTGGAAGGCATTTCTCCCTATTACAATGCATCTTTGGCTTTCTGCACCACATTTTCCATTCTCTGTTAAAACACTCCTGAAATATTAATTTTTTGTACTTTTCTTGATTTTGGTTTGGCCACCTTGCTGACATATTCTGTCTTCTTACAATTGATCATTAGTACTTTTTTCTCGCTTTCCTTTATTGCTTTCTGCAGGAGTTCTTGCAGTTTCCGTTTTATGTCTGCAGTAAACATAGTATCATCTGATTATGTTGTCAAGATGTTGTCCGCCGATAATAAATCTTGGTAACACTTCTAGTTCTCTCCCCGTAAACGTTGAATATCTGGTGAGAAGACACATCCTTGTCTTATGCACCCTTTCTATTTTTGTGTATTTACTGAACTTATTTTCTATCCGTATGTAGATGATTTGCGCCCAGCTTAAGTTCTGGATTATTCTGATATATTTCCCAAAGAGATCAAGCTTACCTAGCAGTTCAAACAGTTCTTTGTGCTATACCTTATCAAACGCTTTTGTACAATCTATAAAACATAGGTACACACCCTTCTGCATTTGTATTACTCTTTCTGATATCATTCTGAGCATATTCTAGTGTCCTTAACGAAACCGCATTGTTCTTATCCTACTTCTGGTTTAATTCGTCCACAAGATCCATTTATCAGAATTCAGATGATATGTTTTCGTTGTGATATATTAGGATGATTGTCCGATGAGTCTCGCATTCATTTGCACCTGCCTTCTTAGACTGCTATGAGAATAGATTTACTATGTTCTTCTGGTATGTACGTTGCTTTGTTTTTTCTTCTTCATCTTAATCAGTGCTGATGTCACGTCAGACTTTAATATTTCTGGTCCTTCCATATTTTTGTGTATTACTCCAACGTATGCTTTCCATCTTTGAAGTAGTTTTCTTTCTTTCTCTGTTATCAGTGTTCCCGTTTTTTGATTTTTTTTTGTACCGTGTCGATGAGTAAATCATTTGTATGTTTATATATTTTATTCTTTTTTGTATGTCACAAATGCTATTACTTTATACTTTTCATTGTCATCCCTCTTTTGCCTTCATTTTTTTCTAATTTCTTTGTACTATGTTTTGTGCTATACCCTATCATTTTTTGCTATCATCTATTTCTTTATTCTTTATCCAGTTTTCCTCGGTTTGATCCCGTTTGCTGATGCCACTAAAGCTTCTCTTAAAGTATGTCAGTTTGAATTTTAATTCTCATTAAGTTCATTGAATTTTGCTTTTTTTTTGTTAGTATTTACCGATTTGAAATTCGGGTTATTCAGCAGTTTCTTGTACTGCAATTTGGGTGCGTCTTTGGAACTTAAAAAAAAAGTTATATTTAAAAAAATATATCCTACAATTTTCTGAAAATGTTTCCTGAACTTCTAGAGCTATTACTAAACCAGTGATAGAAATGTAACCTCATAATTGTTTCTCGTGTGGAGGACGATTTAAGCAACACTAACTAACCACTATTCTTAGTGACAAAATAGATAGTAATTGTTAATTGGAAACTTTTCTAATCACCGATTTTTCCTTGTTTTTATTTCTGATTACCGTCAAACATTTCTAATTATTTGAGCGATGCAAGAGTTTCCATTATTTTCATTTTCGACAACATCATTTATAAATTCAGTGCATCATGATTCAGTCATCAATTTATTGACAGTCTATGACTTAATAAATAAATTGAGAATTGTCCGAGCTTCGATACTGAACTTCTGGCAATTGCTGTCCAGACAAGGAGTTTTGTATGGACAGGCTGAGGGTTACAAGTCTTTAAAGTACACCGCATGTTGAAGAACTTCCGTTACCAACTTTATGATTGTTTACTACGTCACAACAGTTAGCTTCATGCTTTGAAACCATCGACTGATTTCTTTGTCCACGCAAAGGCCTTTTCTTTTAATATGCCATAGAAACTTGCCAGTTGCTCACTGTAACAATTTATGCAGTGTTTACTTCACCTACACGTACTTTCTATCACAACTACTCAGGTTGTAGTTTTATGGCCGTTAGTAAATAGCAAACAGGTAATACACCTACGACGAGGCTCGAACTCACATTTTTGTGATGTCATCTTGTCTTTCTTACCTTTTCTTCTTCAAACGTTCGTTTCGTAGCCCAAGAGTTAGAGCAACTGTTGTACAGAGACAAAGTAGGGGGAGTTTCGACGATTTTAGGAACGGATAGGTTCTTACAGAGTAACAGCAACATATGTATGGATGTAGTGTAAGATAAAGGGGTATCCGTTTTGTAATAGCTTATAGAATGGCAGTATTCTGGATATTTCATGGAGTATCCATATCTGCTGGAATCTATAGCGTTATTATTTTACAGACATAGTACATGCACTCCGTTTTTAACCATATTCGTACAGTTGTAGGTTTTCAAGTTCTGAATTCAGTTATCCTTCTCTTAGGCAAGAAAGCCCAATCTTTCCTGCTATTTAATCCATAGCTTCTTGGAGAAGAGCTACATTCAAACCGTTTCCGAAATTGACCAGAATTCAAACCCTGCTACCGATTTCTCATTTCGAACCGTTAGCCATTACGCAATCTGCACGTAATAATTAATGATGAATTGAGTCCCGTCAGTTGATTCTTAAGGACGAAGTAATAATAATGAAATATAATTAAGTCGTAAGGAAAACAAGGTTACACGATTTTCTGTTCTTTCAAGTCTTATTTGTTTTGTTCGGAATCCTGTAACTATACGGGTGGGGAAACCTCGGAAAACATCAATAGACAAAAAGAAGCTGTCGTACGAAACTAAGTCGAACTCTCTGCTTTCGGGCAGAGAGGAACCAGGACGAGGCTATGCCGAAGGGCAAAGTTTCGACCGGGGAGGTAGACAGACCCGATCCCGTTTATGCGGGGTCTATGGGGATTTTTTGACCGAGCCCCCGGGCTCGGGAACCCCACTTTAAATTCGGCCTTGTGCCACATGTGACTGCGTGGGGCAGTTACTAAAAAGCGTCGTACGAAACTAAGTGATCTTGGAAACTCTTGAAATGAGTTCGATATTTCCTTGGAGTACTACACATTCTGCATTTAAAAAAAAGCCGTGCCCATTAAAGGACGTTGGTGATAATGGCTCCCCACAGCTGCCAGTGTTTGTCGCACGAAGTTACCTTTGAATCTTTACCCTCCCCTTTTGTCTTTATTCTGCTATCGATTCGCACAATCTTGTTAAGTATGTCACTCACTGTTTTCTCTTACTTCTTTTGCCTTTAACGAATATATATACATATATAATTTAAATGCCTTTAACGAATATATATACATATATAATTTAAATGCCATGTCTCTTGAGGATATAAACGATTATGGTTTAACATATATTCATTTTCTTTATTATATACGAATTTCCATCACTTGTTGGGAAAGGTAGTGGAGTAGTTTCCCCGTTGTCTTCTCTTCCGTTTTGAATTTAGAGTTGTTCTCTTAGATTGAGCGCTATACGAGGCTAGATAGTTCATTATATCACAGCTGTGGGAGGGGAGAAGAGATAGGTTCATGCCTTTATTAAGGCGTTTCTGTATAACAAACTAGGCCTGAATTTGAACTCCGTTCGCAGATACCACTTTTCATAACCTTTGCGCTAGACCTACATTTATGCGATTAAGTTAGTAAAATAGTTAAGCAAACGTAAGTAAAAAGAATCAGAAAAATGCATTTCTTTTATATCTTTTGAACTTTAACATAAACTTTGTTTCTTCCAGAAATGTTTCATTTTTGAGATGAAGTTACCTTTATATTGAAAGCTACTGATTTTAGTTTACAAATAGTCTCGTTTACCTTATATTTATATTGCAAAATATCGTGTTTTGCAAAGATGGACACGAAGGCTCCACTTTTATATCATACAGGCATTGTAAATCTACCATCCACTTTAGAACGAATTCATTCACCTCTACAAAATAAGGAAATAAAATAAAGTAAAAATAAAAGTAGTCAGCGTATAACTGTATCAAATGTTCAAGTATCATGTTGGAAGCTAGGTGTGGCATTCCAAGATTTCGCGGTGCTTTCTCTCTGGTAATTTCTGGTTTAACTGATTAATTATAAAAACCATTAGATCATTTATTTATTTTTTTTTTTTTTTTTGCAGTCGAGATAAAGGATGGAGTGAAGAAAGTTCGAAGATTAGGCATCCAGTAAAGTTAACACCTTTACTGGATGCTTCCCCATTGTGGCCTGACTCCGGATTGCGATAAGCTTCATAAATATCTATTACTTCGGAACTGGTGATTGTTTTCCGAATGCACCGAGTAATCGATACCTGTTTTCACGTCTACCTGCATGACAGGTCTTCTTTATAAAAGGAAACATACAACCTATTTTGGTAGTAAGAAGATTATTTTACACAAAAGTGTATTTAGAAGAAGTTTTTCAGGAAGTGATTGAGTATTACGAATGTAATTAACTCAATAATTTCACTGCAAGCAGCACGTGCTTTCAAAATCGAATTGTGGGTATCTCCCGAATAATTCAGCCAATATGAGCAAACGAACATAAAGCATTATTTATTGCATATTTCCAGATTAGATTTGTTTAGGAATGTGTTAAAGGAATTAATGGTTGCATTTTATAGAGTTTTTTGTTTTTTTTATTTTGTCGGATTGGAAATCAAATTATTGTATCGAATAACGGACAAATCTGACTATAAAATATCATGCAAGGCATCACATAATAAATAGGGTTTTAGGCAAAAAAACTGGGGTAAAACCATTTTAGTTTTCACGGATTGATTTGTTGACTCAAAGGGAGCAAAATTACAACTGTGCTTTGCATCACGTAAACTGGAAAAGTAAGATGCTAACACGAAACGTATTGTTACCCCGTCACTTTCTTTGAATATACACAAACCTTATAGAGTAACAAGAACGATGAAGAAATTATTTGGTGTCTGTAGTTATTGCTTAGTTGCCTGACGATATCGGTGGTCATAACACGTAAGATTATTCTGTTTTGATTAGTCTTACTCTTATGTCCATCGTCTTTTCATGTTGACTTGAATATCGTCTAATGTTAATTATGTTTTATAAATATGTCCTGAAGAAGGTCTACTAGACCGAAACATCTGACGTTGACATTAAATTAACATTAAAACAGCATAATTGCATATTAGGATTTTTGTTTTTCCGTATATTTTTCTTCATATATATATATATATATATATATATATATATGGAAATGATGAGATGAATTGGAGAAGATTTTAAACAACGTGTTTCGCCGAAGTGACATGTGTTAGGTTCGGTTTATAAAGTAATTTAATTTATTGCCCCTCTCATCCTCAAAAATCACAAGGCGTTTTTATTACACACAGTTTGGGCTTTCATTCCGAGCTGAAGAAGCCGAGCACAACACATGCCAAACTTTGACGATCTTTTATTTCCAGAAAGAAAAATTAAACACTGTACAATTAGCAAGAAAATATGTGTTGATTATTGGAATAACTGAGAGAATTCTTCGCTAAGAGAAATTATGATGTGAAAAATTTAGTACGTTATTGATGATGACCAAATCGAAAAGCTGACTAAGCATTATCAAGGTCCACCGACATTTGATATCTATGAGATACTCCACATATGTTATATCAGTATAGTAAGGCATTTGAAGACACATGGATATGTGAATCGTTACAATGTTTGAATGGTTCAGGATTTATCGGAAAAATGTTTGATGAACAGAATTTCAATTTGCAATTCTCTGCTAAAAAATGTAACATATCTGATCCATTTTTGAAAAAAAAAAGATTACAGACGATGAAAAATAAATTGTTTACAACAATGTAGTGCGAAAAATATCCTAGGAAAATCGAAATGAGTTATCTTAAATCACTTCAAAAACCGGTTTGTATCCGAAGGAAGTGAAATTGTATTTGATGGGATTTGAAAGTCACTTTGTATAAGAAATTGATTGGAATTGTCGGATCAGAACTTTGTCGTCTTCTATCTAGACAATACCAGACCTTGTGCCTCGTTGCAGAAATGGATGCAGCTTGGTTGGTAACCAGACTAGGAGATGAAAACTCTGAATTCAAAACCAGCCTGAAGAGGGATGGGCTCTGTCAGGCTATCATGTACTCGACACATCACATGCTGTTACGGCTACAATAAATGTGGGGCTGCTACGATCCTATATTTGCATCTGCTAGATTATGGTGTCTCTAATTTGTAGTTTACGTCTGGGACTGTTTCCTTTGCTGATAAACGTACATTCTTACTGCTGTCTTCTTACAGTTGATTTACTTACCTTCTGTAGTTTCCTTTCTGTGTTTGCTATCAAATATTTAATTTGCTTATTGAATCAGTTTAACTACTGAAATTCCATTTCTGTTCTAAGTGTTAAATGTTCAAATATTTATTCTCAAATACCTTAATAGGCACTGTTTAGGAATAGTTATCAAGTTCGTTATGCAGTCTGTTAATACTGAATTCAATCTCTATCTATAAAAGGCAGGATGTATGTGTGTGTATGTGTGTGTGTGTGTGTGTAACGAATGAACGGCCGCAGTTTTCGACGGATTTGCACCAAAATTTACATGCACATGATCCAAGTTAGCGGGAAGGCCAAGACCGACTTTGCATTTCCCAACTCCCATCGATAGTGGAAATAATCGATTTTTTCATTCTTTTACGGCAGTTTTCATGTAGTTTGCGGCCATTTTGTATTGGCCAGAGTGAGAGCCAAAAGCTGGCTGCCACGAATAGGCAGGAAGATTCTATTGGCCAGTATGAGATCCAACAGCTGACTGACACGAATGTTAACTAGCATGCTAGCATGCAAAAAAATTGATAGCCGCATTCATCACAAGTGGGAAAAATTTAAATCTGCATGGCACTTTACTCCAATTGGCTCATTCGCTTGCTTAAACTCAACATTGATTCTGATTCCGCAGGACTGGGTTGGGTGTGAAAAAGTATTTGTTGTTAACATTCTTTTTTCATTCGGTTTTTCCAGTTACGAGTCCTTTTTTAAGGCTGATCGTTTTGTGTTCATTTTGTGTAGTTTTTTTTTTCGTAACAGATTTAATGTTTAGTATAGAGCTTAGAAAAAATTCGCAGTGTGAGATAGGTAAAAAGTAAGGCATGCAACAACATCAGCACGGCAAAGGGACGGACTTTATATAAATGAGGGGTAAAGAAAAAGAAGAGACAAAATAAATCTATAATTAACATAAGGAAGTAACCCCCACCCCGAAAAAAAAAAACAACAACATATGACCGTTTATCAAATCTCGCTCTGTCGAGGAATAAAATGCTGTGCTTAAAATTAACAGGAAAAGCCAAGATGTATTTTTTTTTCCACACTAAATTATTCCCCACCCTTTAATCTCTCTCCCACAGGCTGAATGTGGCAAGCCTCTCGCTGCTCTACCACTACGTCCACGGAAAGTGCTCGGACGAGCTACATTCCATGGTCCCGTCAAGGCAAAACTTCACAGCAAGAACACGCCATGCAACTTACACGGTAGCAAACCATCCACATTACCTCCGTATTCCATCGGTCAAAAGTAAGTTCCAATCGAGCAGCTTCTTTCTGCGAACCACTGGTCAGTGGGGCCGTCTCCCAATAAGATGTTTCCCCGATCACTACAATCTTAACCTGTTTAAGGCTAGGGTTAACCGTTATCTTCCACTCCTATACACACAAATGGACCCCAAATAACCCTATATCTCAAGTGGCCCACGAGCCTTGTGAAAGGTGAACCTCGTTGTAATACATATATATATATATATATAAATACATGTGTGTGTGTGTATATATACATGTGCGTGTGTGTGCATGTGTATTTAGGCAGCAATACTTCATTTATACATGTTTCATTAGACGACATACAAGTTACTGCGAAATGAAATATAATTATGTGCTTTTTATTTAATTTTTTCTTGTGTTCGAACAAGTTGGACACACACTCTACTGCAATAATTTATATATATATATATATATATATATATATATATATATATATATATATATATATATATATATATCCAATGCTCTTTCTTTCAATATGCCAGTTTTACTGCAATGATTGAATAACTTTATTTTGCTATTTCAAATCCGTTGGAATAGTCCAGATGAAAAAAAAAAATAAAAAAAAAATTTGAAGAATCTGGGCTACCCTCCCACTTCCGAAATAGATTCAAACTAAAATGTCTTATTAAATAAAACAAAATCCAGTAAGAAGCTTTAGTATTTAATTTTAATGTAATCCTCCAGTGTGAAAGAAGAGAAGAAAAAAAGATATTGTGATGCCTGGCCAGATTTACTTACAGGAATTATTTTCGCTAAAATTGGAGCTCTTCATAACGTTTTTTGTATATCTTCAGTTCGCTGTTGGAATCATTTTTATCACTGTTTTAACAGGCATGGCAATTTTGACCTTCTATTACATTCTGACTTTTGGTGTCTGTGTTCAAGTTCTCATGTTATTCGTAAATCATTTTGTACTAACGGCATCCACAGTGTCATTAATAAGCCAATTCTGTTGTGGGTGAGGCATACTTTCTTACGAAAATGTCACTTTTTAATTCTGCTGTATATTTTTCTTCGAACTATTCAAATTTTTAATCTCAAATTACCAGATGAAATTGCTCTTAATTTGAACACATAGCGATAAATCTTTCAAGAACTTATAAATATAAGTGGATCACTTAAACATTTTCAATTCTTTTAAATATATTATTCTATTTCTTTTTATGTAGAAATAATTTGTATTTAATATGATTAAAAAGAATCCGCTGTGCGGAAAAAGACAATGCGCAATCCTCGACAAGAAAACTTTACATTAAAAACGAACATTTTATTTTGATTAATTTTGATACCTTTTTTTTTTTTTTATGAAAAGGAAAGCAATGCTTAAAATGCGCTCCGTGTATCACTTTTGTGATCAGGCCTGAAGATTTATATTGAAGGTTCAAGAAACACGAGCAGAAAAATTGAAACTCGCTGTCAGCTGAACGTTGGATAGAATAAAAAAAAAATAATCTCAGATTGAAAGAAAAAGGTTTACTCTAAGCATTTAAAAAAAATCAAATCCAGATTTGAAAAAAAAAATTGTCTAGTTTAACTGAATATTTTTCTCCGAATTTATTTGGCGAGATTTATATGCGTTCTTCCTTGTTTTAAGGAGCTGTGCTTAAAATGGTCTTCCTATTTACTCGCAAGCTTTACTTACAAAGTTGAACTGTTCTTCGTTTTTCAAGCATTTCCAATGTTAACTTTGGCGTAAAGCACGACCTCAATGTTTCTATAGTCACTTATTTTTCTCTTCTATGGATTCCTGTTGAACAAAGTTAAACTTTGCAAATATCGTCTACAGTAAAATATTCTCGATGTCTATGGTCTTCGTCTGGAGCCAAAATAAATTCTCATCAACTTTTATGCGGAAATCCTACAAATCCATATTTCTTCCTCGAATCTTATCTTGATGCTTAAAGCATGTAAATATATAGCAATTGTTATTAGCTATCTTGTTCCCACTACAAGTGAAAAACTAAAACCAATTACGGAAGCGATGTACTACAGTGCAGCACAAGACAGCACTATCTATGGCAAAAGAAAAAGCAAAGTTGCTCACAAAATTTGGAGATTGTCCAAGAGGACAAATGGGAATACTGGAAACCAACTCTGCACAAAGTATTCAAACATCAGTTGCGGAACGCCTTTTAGAACTATTGCAAAATAGCGAAAATGTCTTCGTCTGAAATTCTGTCAAGGGTAATAAATAAAAATGAATATTTAAATCATTTGTATGCGTTATTTTAACTCTTAAAATGATGATTGAAATTCTTATCAATTACTATCACAAGAACCGCCACACTTTCTGTAATTTGCGATGGTTAATAAGCATTCCAAAAGTGGTTATACACTACTGATCTTATTCGCATTGTTTTTACCGCAGCATTTCAACCGGTCGATTCTACAACCATCTTATTGTACTCGTCACTGTGGATAACGGCTCGGATTGAAGAATCGGAGAGCCGAGTTCGAATTCCAGTCGAATCCATTACATTCACTTACGTGCTAATACCCTTAGGAAAGGTACTCTCCCCCCAGCTATGGATAAATAGCAGGACAGAATGGGTTCTATAGCATTTGATGGCAGCTGGTCTACCGCAGAAAGAAATGGCAACCTACTGCGGGAAAAAATCTGCCTCATTAGTCATGTATCGTAAGACACATGATCGCCCAAGCGTGTATCACGTATGGCACATATCTGACTGACCGTTTATTTCTCGGTAGCGCAATCACAAAATGGTAGTTACAAAAAAGAAACTTTATGAATTGTAGACCAAAAAAAGACTGCAGAACCGAATGACCAAAACGATTATTAAGGAAATATTACCATTTTTTATTTTGATTAGATCTTTTAGGCCAGTACGCTTTGTGGCCATGATGGGCGCATTTAAGGTTTTGCGATGAACATTAAAACGAATGACCGCTTATCTTTTGCCTTGATCCACACTTTTCAACAAAAAGTATGTTAATTTTAAATTACTAGCATATGTTAACACAATTCATTTAGGGCCCTGTTTCATAAAACATATATATTAAAATTCGCTAGTAGTCAGTAGATGAATACGTGTTGTTTCACTGTCCCACTGGTGTGCCCGTTCTGGGATTATGTTTATATTGACGACTAGTAGCCATTTTGAACATCTCATGTCATCGATCTCGAATAAGTGTGCGATAATGTGTCGCATCCGTGGTCTGGGTTGAAACGGATGGTGTTTCTTACACTGCTAGCCGTGATAAGAATGGTGGTGTGGGTGATGCAAACGGAGGAAATCTCGCGAGATGAACACTATTCTCATCTGGTTAGATTCTTTCAGCATCAGACCAGGATGAAGATCAGAACTGATAGAAAGCGTTTGGTCTCGGCAAATTTCAGCGAAAAGTAAGTAAAAGTTGCGAGCTAAGTCTGCGTGAATCGGACCAACCTTGGGGATCTTTTTTTTTTAGCCCATTATAGACACAATGGGGCGGATACGTGACGGACCCCATCCCTGGTTAAGCTACACACCTTTTATTTACCATGTGAGTGATTATAGTTTCCGGTCTCTTCCCGGCATTCTCTTTCGTCATGAGCTTTGTCAAGATTCCCAATCTTCACTTTTTGTTTTTGTTCCCTTTTTATTTTGACAGGATTTTCCACTCTGTCATTTATTTGCCCTTCCACTTCCTTTAGCGAGCAAACTTCTTGATTCTGCTTACTGGTGGCCGCTTTTATTTTTCTGTCGGGTGGACGTGTCTTACTAACACTAATACTGTTTGAATACATTTGGTTTCTTTTATATTCGTTTATTGAGTTCATCCCCTCTCCTCTCATTTTCATGTCATTAGATTTTTTTAGGATCCCTGTGAATATGTGGTATTGTGGTATCTGTTCGGCTGAATGGAGATGGATGTTTTTTTTTTTTGATGAATGGCTAAATTATCTATGCCATCCTATTTCCAAATGTTATTCCATATTTTTCTTCCTTCATTATTTTAATTTTCTCTTACTATTTGCTTCGGAACGTGCATATATATATATATATATATATATATATATATATATATATATATATATATATGACATTTTATGTTTATACATTCTTTTTATAGATAAAAATATTTAAGTAAATGCTCCGTTTATAATAAACAGCATTTACCGGCCTGGATGTCCGAGAAATTTTCATAGAAAATATTCGTCCTCCGACAGGATTCGAACCTGTATCCTATACGGAACCGTCATTTAGCTTGACGTGCCTTTACCGATTTGGCCGCGTTCGGTTAGCAAGGTCGGATTTACTGTATTTAAAATTCAGTCTTCCATGAATCTCTCGCGTATCAAATGTAAACAAATGACGTCACAACCAGTTTACCGCAGAAAGAAATGGCAACCTACTGCGGGAAAAAATCTGCCACTTCGGTCATGTATCGAAAGATACATGATCGCCCAAGCCTGTATCACGTAGTACACTTATCTGACTGATTGATCAGACGAAAATAAATAACTCGCAGAGGAAATACAGTATCCATTTACTTCGGCAAAATAATTTTGTTCATTTGACTCAAGAGCAAACAGTTCAGCAATAAGATATAATTTTGCTGGGATATTAACCTTTTTTCTTCTTTTTAATTATAACTAGAATGAAAAAATTTGTCGTTAACATGAGTTTCGCCCGTGTCGATGGGTGAAATGTTCGTGATCAAATTACATTTAAAAGAAATACTTTTTTTAATAATCTACTACATTCAATTACAGATTCGTTGAAAGCGTCTAAAATGGTTTGCCACCGCCTGGGAATACCAGGTGATGTAAGCTTGAATGTGCGGGTGGTGTAATAGATAACGGCTTGGAATTGGATATCGGGAGCCAAGTTTCAATACCAGTCGGTTTCTTTATATTTACTTATATACAAATAACTCTTGGGAAAGGTACGGATCCACGTTTTCTCCCACCAAGTTAATTATTAGGACTTATATCAGTAAATCCTTTTATATATATAAAAAAAATATTACAATCTAAAAATATTTTCTTGTTTTAAATAACCTGCAAAAAGTTGATAAGTAATAAAAAAAAAAAATCACTCAATCATAAAAATGGTTTCTCTTTGTTTAGTTCTACATTTCTAGTCTCATAATGAAAAAAAGAAAAATTATTTGAAATAAACATTTGTAATACTCTTTTTCTATGTGTCGTGTCCCTTCAGGGTGTGGGCGATTATAAAAGGTGTTTCATTAAGACCGTCATCAGTAAATAAATCAGTGTTATTGATGAAGATTTATCTATTTCCCTATTGGATCATGTTATTAAAGTCATGGCAATTATGTGTGAAAAATAATATCGCCCAAATGTCCACCAATTTTTGATGACGTCTCTGCATAGTTGCTCCTCCATCTTACAAATACGCTTTATTATCTCATCTTTCAGCTGTTGTTGGCTTGTTGGCATAGACCTTACTTTTGAGATGACCCCAAAGGAAGAAATCTAAAGGCGTCAAGTCGCACGATGGTGTTGGCCAATTGATGATGCGATCTGGGAAATTCTCATTGCATTTCTGTTTGAACGTCCATTTTCGTAATAGGCTTTGATTACTTTAACACGTTGTTTGATTGTTACTCTTTCCATGGTTGAAATTGCCAAAGACTTAAGTTATTAAATCTAAAAGAAAAAATCATTAGATGCTTAAACTTAATTCACATTTAAAATCGGTGCAAGTTATTGGAACACCCTTTAGTTCTCAACTTTCTGTCCTTTGTTACTCTTAACAATGTTTAACTTTTTGCTATCTCTCTAATCATTGTTATGCCAATAATTTGCACAATTTCGTTATGTAGGTTATTCGCTGCTTTTCACTGTCCATCTTGCCTTCAATATGTCCTGTGAGTTTTAAATTTTCTAAGCCCTCTTTCTTCATTATGTGCACTAGAAATTGCAACCGTCTTTTTCTGATTGTAAGTGTGCTTTTTGTGTCGGGGTTTCCTTAAAACTTTGTCGTTGCTCACATGTTCAATCCATGTTATTCTCGGCATCCTTCTATTGAACTACATTTCATTTTTCTCAAGTCGCTTCTTCATCTGTGATGAGATTATCCAACATTCACTGACGTGTAGGAGGACCGATATTACATACAACATTCAATTGCAAACAGATTTTATGAAGGCATCTAAAATGGATTTTCTGTTTTTTGTTTAGTCCCGCATTTTCGTAAAGAGAAAAAGAACAATTACATTTGAATGAAACATATCTTTTGGAATATTTTACAACATAAAATCCTTCACCCATCAAAAAATATTTTGAAGTCGTCTAAAATGGTTTATCTTTATTTGCTTCTGCATTTATAGTTTCGTACAAAATGATTTAATATGGTGACTCTATCTCACGGTATTATTTTCTACCTTGAAACTCCTAAATGTATTCACTTGCCGATTTTTTGAATTAGTATGGGCATACAGAATTATACAAGTGATGGTCTTTTAATTGGCAGATACTATGCTCTTATTTGAAACCAGTTTTAATTGCTTTTGTCAGGTAACCATGTGGCAGTTTTAAAAGGTAGAATATTCAAGCCTCAAATTTGTAAGTATTTGTTCTAACAATCGAGCTGAAAAATTAATGGAAAGTTAAGAGCGATCATTTGAAAAATAATTGTTTATATTTAAATATTAAATATCATCGTAGAGGATAGAAAATTGGCAGGTGGAAAAAAGAAAATGCAACGTCTAAAAAACTACTGTTTTATTATTGTATGGAATCTTGTAGCTAAATATAATTCCGAGAAAGATTTGGACAGCCTAACTTTCTCACTCCCCATTGCTTCCATCATAGTAAATTTAGGATATTTGAAGCAGGTTGATATTACAACTCCGCGACCACACCTGCCCCTACCCATTTCACTAAAGGAACAAAGATGTATAAACTATTGCGAGATGCATCTATTTTCATGATAGGAATTTCAGGGTATTTCCATATAATCACTGTGACAATTACTTTTGAAAAACTACACTGTATATAGCTTAGTGTTTGCCTTTTCAGTGAGTTTTATCGACTACGGTGCACTTAGGCCGTTCTTACCCAGTAGTATAAAGCATTAGAGATAATTGTATTTAAATGTCACTCAAGTCAAATGTGACATAAGTTCAAATTTAATGTTGTATGTATAGGTATAGGCAAGAATTACCCAGCCTTCGGAGTTTTTATCGCAAAGACATTAGGTACCAGTTACCTGTGTATCAATTCAATACACTACCTTGCCTGCAGACATGAATAAGGCTGTTTTCAGCACGGAAAGCGGAGGATTGAACAAATGTTTGTATCGTATTAAGTTGAAATGTAAAAACTATTCGTGGGTTTACACTTTTTTTTTGTATTCAGTCAGTTAAGTGCCATATATGATACATGCTTGGGCGATCATGTATCGTTTCGATCCATGACTAACTAAGCGGAAGATTTTCCCGAAGTAGGGTGCGATTTCTTTCTGCGGTAGACTGGTTGCCAAACAAGGCTATCGAACCCATTCTGTCTTGCTATTCAACCCATAGAGGGAGAAGAGATGAATTCATACCTTTCCCAAGGGTATTTTATACGTAAGTAATGAACTCGACTGGAATTCGAACTCTGCTAATCCGAGTTCTCATACATATCCGATATCGATTACACTACAATGAACATTCTCGTATTAAGTGACTTGAACCTACTTTTAATTTCTATATTTAGTTATTTAAATTTTGGTATCTTCAATTTGTAATTCACATGTTGGCCTGTTCCATTTGCTACAAACATGCATTCTGTCTTCTTGCAATTCATGCTTAGTCCTTTCTTCCCGCTTTCCTTTACTACCTTCTTGGGGTTCTTGCAACTTCCTTTGTATGTCTGCTATCAACACTGTGTCATCTGCATATGTTATTAAGATTGTTGTCGCTAACAATGAATCATTGTAGGACTTCTAATTCTGTTAGAATCTTTTCATTGTATAGGTTGAATAATTCGGTGAGAAGACACATAATTGTTTTACACCTCTTTGTATTTTTGTATATTTACTGAATTCGTTTTCTATGTGTTTACAGGCGGTTTTCTGCCAGTATAGTTTCTGGATGTTTTTTTAATAGCCTTCCAAAATATATCAAGGTTACCTAGCAGTTCATTGAACATTTGGGACTACTTATAATATTTATTAATAAAATAATCCCCGGCCACTTATAAGATTACTCCATAAAATAATATCCCTGGTTACTTATAGTATTACTCATTCAAATGAAATTTTTGACTACTTATGACATTGATCAACTGGACAGTCCATTGGGTCACTTAAAACATTACTTTGTATAATACTTTCCCGGGTACTTAGAACATTACTCAATAAAATAACATATAAGAGCTTTTATAACATTGATCAATAAAACAATACCCATGTCCACTTATATTGTTAAGAAAATACTTTCAGTTATTTTTAACGTTATTCAATAATGAATAATGTTCTGTCACTCATTTGGCTCAAAAAGAGTATCACTTGACTACTAAAAGCACTTTTCAATACGATGTATCATTTAAACATATCTATCGCTCTTCATTTGAAGCTTTCCATACCTGACGTGAAGGCATCAAATAAAACGAAGTCATGACCTCCTTTCCAATATCACAATTTAATTCCCTGTCAATCTGAAGAGCACTGTACCTCAATAACTTTAATTATTTCTGGTACCGGCTAAAGACGTGAAAGCCTCGATGAATGAAAACCTTGATCTAGTGTTGTCAGAAAACATCGAATCTTTCACTTCTGTTGATCGCTTGTTCAAAAATACACATCTTATGATATAAAACATTGATAAGTCTTTATATAAAGATAAAGGGAAATATTAAAAAGACAAAAGTGAACATCTGTCTAACTTAAAACACAGAAAATGGTTAAAACCGATTTTCAGCTACGAGGACGGCCTAGATGAGGCCTCGAAGCTTATGTCGGAGTTAACTCCCCCTTAATTCCCAAGTTGTTCACTAGGACACGCTCTCCCTACACTATAAATACTGGGCGATTTATTGCTTCGTTCTCTTTTTACTTTGCATTTCAGCGGACATATTTAAAAATGTGATATCTTGCAGAGATCCGCGTTTTGCCCACTTGTGGAAAGACGCCATGAAACACACTTACGTACGAATATTCACCAAAATACAAACACAAATTTTAATGTCTATGTCCATTGTAAATTTTGTTTTTTAATACATATACTTGTTTGTATATATATATATATATATATATATATATATCGGTCTTGTTGGTTTTCTTTACACTTCTTTATGACGGATTCAATCTCTGAGTCCGCCATGTTCTTGTAGTGGACCTTCTAGCAGGAATAAACGCATATGTTCCTAATTTAACAACACGTAAAACGCACGGTCCGCTATACTTATAGCATTCCCGTGTCAGGTTAATATTGGCCATCACGTCCACAATGGAAGCCATCAACGAATTCTTGGTACTGTGGGATCGATCCTTCTCGACAGCACTCTAGACATAGTAGTCCAGAATACCAAAAGAGTTAGGAGACAATATGCTGGGATGACATGATCTGATAATTGCTCCTGTGTCACGTGGGTCGTATGAGAATAAACTGAAATTCTACTGGAGCACATACAACCCAGTCTTCAATCCAGTAATTGACCACCGCATCCGGCAACTCAATGTAAGCAGAGGCATTAACCATGAGTCTCTAATGCCTAATATTTCTCACGACCCCCCCCACACCAACGGCCATCACAGACGGCGTGAACTTTATGGTCACTACCCCGTGAGTACCAGCAGGAAGTACTCGCAGAGACATCAGTCATTCTTCCTGTTTAACAAGACCACTTTCAAGCCATCTCGGAATCGCCTTTGCTTGTCTTGAATCAGTTTTCATCAATAAACAAAATACTCTTGTAGGTAATTAATAAAATATTAGATAATTAAGTATCAAATTTCGTAATGTTTGATCGGAAATAATTTTTACAAGTTTCAAATGTAAATCAGTAAATGTGGTTATCTCTAGTTATAAATTAAGCCAAATGTTACTGACAGGATGTATATATATATATATATATATATATATATATATATATATATATATATATATATATATATATATAATTTGTAGGTCTGATGAATTGCATCGCATTTACGATTCCAATGGAATAAATTATGACCATGGAATATTAGTGTTTAAACCTTTTTTATTATTTTTTTATTATATATATATATATATATTGATATTTACATTTAAATGTGTTAACCAACATAGTATATACCACTGCACTTTATCTCCTTCTAGTGTGGACCTCGATGCCTGCTTTTGGGTCTTTAGAGTCCCTATACTGTAGGGATTCTCTTGTCCGAGAGACTACAAATTCCTCAACCAAACCTTTAAAGTGGGGAGATGTAGTGCGTTTGAGTTGCCATATAACCCTGCCCTACTTAGTCTTCTCGGCAGCCCTAGCCATCTGTAGAGGTTGCCGTTAATTTTCCTTTCCATGGCCTCCACTGATGTCATTGGGAAGTCATAGATAAACAAAGGCGAGAGAATTCTATGGAGTAACCCATGCTGATAAATAGACGCCTTGAAACGGTCTGAAAGTCCAGACTTGTCCAGCTTGGCAAGCCATAATTCCATTTCAGGGGGTCTCTGTTAACGTGGGGATAGTTGTATCGATATCGAGATTCTGAAATTATCCGCCATTTTTTCCTTCTTCAAAACGAACGATCTCGATTTAGCAGTCTTGCAAATCATTCTCCTCCAAGCTAGAAGTTTTTCAAGTCTACGTAGGATCCGCCTACGCCCCTTGACCGAAGATGTTGTAATAATCAGATCGTCCATATTCGCTCTGATTGGTGGTTGACGCACTTTTATCTTTATCATATGTCCTTGACACACAACTTCAGCCAATTTAACCACCATATTTATGCTAAGGTAGCTGAGATTGTACAGCCAGTAATAATACTCTTTCCGAGTCTGTGCCAATCAACAATTCATAAACCTGGAAGAAATTAATGTTGTTATAATAGTCCAGGATTAATAGACCGATCTTAAGTGGTACATGGTATCTCCTTGAGGCCTCTTCTGCTAATTCATGTTTACGGGACCGTTATGCGTTAGTAAGTTCCAAACACAATGCGGCGAAGTCATCTCTACTTTCCTTAGTTTCTCTCAAGATCTGTATGATTACTCCGGTATGTTCGAGGTATCCATGAAAACTTGGAATACCTCACTTCTGCACTGATATAATTATTCACCAAAAGAAATCTAATCAGTCGACGTGATAAAATACTGAAAATATTTTACTTTCGGTGCACAATAATGAGCTACTCCTGAATTGGTCTAAATCTCGGGAGTTTTCTTCGTTGGGGATTCACACACCCTCTGCAAATCTCCATTGGTCTGCAATGTCTACGCCATATCACCTTTATGATCCTTCAAAGAAGCCGGAGAAGACTCAGACAGCGTATATTGAACTCCACTCGGTCCAGGAGCTGAGGCTGATCTAGCTGCCTTCATTACCTCCCTAATCTTCTTCCAGCTTGGTTCATTCATTTCAAAATCGGATTGATTAATAACGGTTAATATGTGGCAAAGATCCTTGTCCCTTACAGGGTCAATCAATGTTTTCCGGAGATAAGTGTTTATATCATCTACAGGGCATTCTAGCTGACCACTCCGCTTGTCTCTAAACAGTTTTCTTGTAAAATCAAAGGGATGATCTTTTTCTCGCTCTTTTCTTGCTTCGCCTCCTATGGCATTCAGCTTTACAAATGGATTTTAGCTTTGCTCTTAAAATGTTTCAAAGCTCTATTAGTGGATGTTGTTCTTCTTCACCAGTCTGCTTATTCCTTTTCTTGGGTGCCCTTAACTCCCACCTTAGGCCCTGTATCCTCTCTGCCCTACGGTTATTCTTGTAGGATTTCTGTTCTTTCCTTTCGCGTAAGCCAAATCGTTCTGTGGCATAACTGACTATCATAGTCAACAACAAGTCTGTCAGCGTTGCCTTTTGATGTAGTAGGAATGATTCCTCTTACGTATTCGTTAAACTGTTGCCATAACAATTCCGCTGGAGGCCACTTGATCTGCTTATGAATTACTTTGCATGGGATTGTTTGGTCAGTTGCTTGGAGGAACTGCGCACTGAGGTGTGAGTCCCGGCCGTGCACCTCTTTCGTCTCACTAGGGAATAAACCTGTGCATTGCATTAGACCTCCATGCATTTCATAAGTCCGCGCAGATTCTTGCATTCCTTTCCACAGTTGCAAATCATTATCGAAGTCCTTAGATCGATTATCGAAATGCCCGTACTAGCGGGAATCTCATTCTCCCTTCCCTATCAGGATTCCCTGTGGTGTGTATTGTGCGTAGTCGTGGCATATTTGGCATTATTTCTCACGAAATGAGTCAGTTGTGTGCCATGCGTGATACATGCTTAGGAGATCATGTATCTTTCGATACATGACTGACGAGGCAGATTTTTTCTGCCGTAGTTTGTCATTCCTTTCTGCGGTCTGTCCTGCTACTTAACCATAGCTTGAGGGTGGGTGGGGGGAGAAGAGGATTCATACCTTTGCCAAGGGTATTAGCACGTAAGTGAATGTAATGGATTCGACTGGAATTCGAACTCAGATTCCTCAATTCGAGCCGATATACTTTATTCCACCTTTCACGAAATATGCATGTTGTAATGTCAGTCGAACATGCTCCTGGGTGCCGTCTTTCCGGCGGTCGACTGTCTCTCCAGCTGTCACCGAGACTTTTCCTCTGTTGTCATTTGGTCTATTTCCAGACATCACTGCGTAATTCAAAATGAAATTTGATATGAATACACTCCAAACGGGTGCGTAGGATCGCCTCATCAGTGATATTATTAACTTGGCGTCAGGACAAGTTTCTAGTTTTTCAACATCATACCTGTTCGACTAAACGGCCCTACCGGAATAATACCTATTCTGTCAGGTGATATCGAAGCAAATATCCGCCAAGCACACAACAACGAAAATATAAAGAACTGCCACTGCTGATGTTGAAATGGCAAGCGACCAATCAGAAACGACCTACGTCAATTCCTCCTCATCCATCAAACTGAACAAACTGAATGCTCATCTTTTCCCTCGTATATATATTTATCATATATATATATATATATATATATATATATATATATATATATATATATATATTTTATTTTAAAAATATGATTCAACTCGCGACATAAGAGGTCTAAAAATGTTTCAAAACAAAGAACCGAAACGTCAATATAATTAATTTAATTAAAATAATTAAATTGAAGTTTTTCCATCTTCAAGCGAAAAAAAATCGCTGAGACCTCTTATGTCGCGAGTTGGAATCATATTTTTAAATAAATAATATTTATGCTCTACTTTTGTATCGAGCACTATTTTTTTAAAATAATAACTAAAATACTAAGGAACTTTGGATCATTTACCTTACCAGTTCCTTTCTATTTTCTATATATTTTCACATATTATATATATATATATATATATAAAATATATATATTGTTGTTTTCAATCTCCACATTATTAATATCTATAAAAGGTCTATCTCCAAAATTGATCACTCTTCACCTATAAATATAACAAGTTTTAAGTAATATATATATATATATATATATATATATATATATATACGTATATATATATATATATATATATATATACGTATATATAATATTTCTAAAGATAAAAATGTTATTATAGTAGTTTCTCCGTATTTGAAATAGACGCCCCATTTTTATTTACTAAACAATGTGTAGTAGGTCTATCATGAGAAATTATAGTAAATTCGATCCTTGTCGGAGGACTAATTTTCTTTGGGTAGATTTCTCGAATTCGAAGAACAGTAATCTTTGTTTTATGCATATTTTATTGAATGAAACGGGCAAAGAAAATGTTATAAGCTTATGTGGACACACACACACACATACATACATATATACGGCTATCATGACTGCTGTTACAACACCAGTATTTCCAACAAAATCTATATCAGATGATGTCTTTGGTTTCAGGCATCGTTTCAAGGCCACAGGTTCGGTTTCCTTTACATTAGAGTTGTACCAGGTGCAAGCTCATCAGGTGTTTGCCCTATTCTTGAAATATGTTTCTTTTGATATCAACTGAACGTTAAATATCCTTGCTGAAGTAGAAATTCAACCCAACTCTAATAGGATAAGCATTCAACATAAAATCTAATATTTCTATCTTCCGTTCCGAAACTGCTTAAAAAAAAGTCTATGACTGAACACTTTTTACCCCTTGGAAAGCAAAAAAGAAAGGATTAACTATTAACTGTAAGAAGACAGAATGTGTGGTTGTCAGTAAAAGATGCATGCCAAGATAAGAGTTACGTATTGGGGACGTCAAAATCATCTAGGTACAGAAATTTAAATCTTTGGGTAGTTTATTAACAGTCGACGGTAAATATGATATAGAAATCCGAAAGAATGATTTTGAATAGCTATTTTCCTGGAGCTCTTTGATAAGATCCAAAGAGGAATCAGCAATATTGTTGGTTCCGATCTGGTGACTCGGCTTCAGTCACTTTCCCATCGCAGTAAGGTTGCCTCTCTGTGTATTTTCTATAAATACTTAAATGGTAATTTTTCGGATGAATTCTGTGCTACGGTATCGTGTGAATTCACCAGTAACAGACCGTTTCACGTCTACTTCTGATAAACACATTTTGGATTATGTTAAAGACTGTCTTCGGTTACGTTAAGATATTGACTTTATTTGGAAATGTTTTTAAATTAATTGTTCTGTGAATATTTTTTCTTTCCGTTTTTATTTTATTTCCCTTCCCCGCTCGGCTTATAGTTGAATTTCTATTTTTCTCGTCTAATATTCAGTTACACCAATCAATTTTTTGTTTAAACTCTTCTTCTATTCGTTGTTTTTCGTTTTTACTGCTTGAACTTTTTCACTTTCAATATTACTATAGAGTGAACCTTTTCTCGTAAAACAGAAAACAACAGTTTTTGTTTATTTCCATCCTAATTCGGTTCTCGGTCTAATTTTTCTTTTTCTCGTATTTATTTAGTTACACTAGTATACTGGTTTTCTTTTTCGTTTTAAAACTTTTCTTTTATTCATTGTTTTTTTCTTTCTACTGTTTTTTCTTTGCTTAAAGTTTTATTTTAGACACTTACTTTTTTCTTCTAGTTTTTTTTTGCTCTAGAGCAAACCTTTATTTTTGCATAGTGTTCTGTTTTCTTTCACTTTATTTCATTTTGAATACTTAATTTTAAATTTTTCCAAATTCCTTTTTTTCTCGTGTAACATTTAGTTACACCAGTAGACAGGCTTGTTTAAAACTTCCTTTTATTCTATTGTTTCGTTTTATTGTTTATTCCGTTCACGTCCTGTTTTCTTTTAGTTAAAAGCGTTTAGCTCTTGGGCGGACCATTATTTTTTTTTCTTCTCGAATAGTTCATTTCTGTTCATTTCTTTCAACTATCAGCATTCGCATTTTAATTTATTTAATTTGAATCTTTAATTTCAAACTCTTTCAAAAGCCCTTTTTTATCTTGTGTAATACTATAGCTGATGCCAAACTTCTTTGTTTTACTAAAATCGTCTTTTACTTGACGCACAAATTCAAAACGTATTTCTCTTGCCTGGTATAACCGGCATTTAATTTTTATTTGCGACCGCTATTTTCTTTTTTCTTCTTAATCTCATATTTAGTTTCATTTTAAGAAACCATGAATATTTTCTGTTAAAATTTGTTTTCCGTTTTCTTTCTTTGTTTTAGTTTTTAGAACATTTGATATTGGCTTATGTCATAAAGATTTTGGGAAAAGTTTTTAAAAAAAGCAATATGGCTGACAAAAGTCGGTCGATAAAGAAATATCTTTTTCAGTTTTCACCCTCCCCTGTTTTTATTTTATCTTTTACACCTAATTCTATTAGGTATTAGATATTTTATAAATGGATTTAATTTATTTGTCTTTCTTTCATTTATTTCTTTTTATTTTATTTATATTTGATTTTTTTTTTTCAGTTTTTTACTCTCGTATATTTTGCTGTCGCCTTTATTTTTTATTTATCTGCTTTGACTAGTCAAACCAAACTACAGTAATCTTTAATTTTGCTTTTGCATTTAATTTATATTTTATTTTATTTTTTGACGAGTTTTGAAAGACTTATGAAATTCCCCCCAAAAAAAAATCCATTTTTGTTAAATTTTTTATTGTGAACGTTTTATTTTCTTGTCGAACTTTTTTTTTCATTTTTCTCGGCGGCTTTTGGACACCATCTTGATTTTAATTTCTTTTTAGTAAAGTTTTACCAGACTACTTATTTTATTTCTTTTTTGTCTTTTATTTGTTAGCTACTTATTTGAGATGGTTTATTTAATTTAAATCCTAGTTTGTTCTTCTTTTTTGATACTTGATATGTTTATTTTTATTTTATTATCAGTCTTTGATTTCTTAGTTTACTCTCCTCGGTTTTGACTGACTTATATTTTATTTTTTGTGTTAACGTTTAGTTTTCCCAGAATTTTGTTTTTACTAGGCTTTATTTCTTAAAACTTTCTTCCTTTCAGTTTAATCTTTCTTTTTTTTTTTTTTTTTTTAAATCTAAACCGTTTTTGGATTAATACTCTTTTTTCAATTTTAATTATAAATTACTTCATTTACGTAGTTAAATTAAGTTTTTGTTTATACTGGTTTAACCAGCTTTTCTTTTACTGTATTATTTTCCCTCCTCCCATTCCCCTACCACAATTATTTATTTACACAAGATTGTTTTGGCCTGCTTAGTGAGATGGTTAATTTTTAATGGCCGACGAAATTAGAGGGTCAGTGAAAATGAACTCTTCTGTGCTGCCTCCAAGACAGACCCTCCGGATAAAAAGAAAAAATGGGGGGAAAGCAGCCCCAAAACCCCCAGACCAGCAATCAACTGTGCCATCTGCGAATTCTAGTAGCATAAAAAAGACAAACAATAGTTATGACAAGAATGTGCCGAAAAACATGGAGGCACAAGTAAAGACGACAGCTGGGGAATTGCCCTCATGTTTGAACTACCCCCCCCCCGAAGTTGCATAATTGATATCGCGGAATTCTTGGAAAAGACCAAGAGTTATGAACATGTAAAATAAGATGGACTCTTAGAAGACGTCCAAGAATTAAAGATGTTCGAAAAGAGAATGATGTCGGTCTTCGTGGTGGACAAGCGTACGCGCAAGATTTGTCGCTCGATGAAAGACGCAGTGATTAAATAACTCATGTCTCTGCGGATTAAACAAAGAGTTATTAAAGGAACCTGTTTTTTTTTCATGTGGGACGTACTATTGTCCACAGCCGAAGATTGCTGGCAATGGTCAGAAGATAACTAATTATAAAAGACCTCATTTTAATTACCAAGTAATAGGGTCGGCGAAGGACTAGGGTGGCCGTATTGTGAGATCCCTCCTCAGGTATCGGGAGAGCATCTGACTGTATTCTTCAGGCCACGACCAAATTTTAGGTGCCACTTCTAGCAACCTGAGCGGAAGATGGAGCTTTGATATTATGCCCGACCGATTGTCCTTCGTCTCTGTCCCCAACTGTTTGGACTTTTGCGGCCGGAAATGAAGGTCATTATGACCGGCAGAAGACCTACTTATTGGAGGTGTGAGGAGACTGGTCACCTCTCCTCCTCCTCCTGTCCAGGGAAGAAGGCCTCTGGTCTTCCAACCAACCGCAGGCGACCAAAATCCCCGAACTGACCGATACTCTTAATTCCGCAGCGCCTATAATGGGCCTACCAGCGACACGGATCGATATCGATGCGAATAATCCCTAGGTTGGGTCTCTTCCCACATCCCCCCCCCAAAAAAAACCGTCGCCTTCCTCAAAAGTGCAGACAAGGAGGTGGAAGAAGGGGAATGACATGTCGTTGGTAGGGGCAGAGAAAAGAGCGAACGGCGGGGCCTCAATACCAGCATGACTGCATGGATCATAACATCTACAGCCCCATTCCCTCCACCAGTGAGTAAGGGCGATGCCCTGGCTTCGTATAGAAGCAACGAGCATACAGAAGTTGAACGATCTAGCTGGTTGAATGCATAAGAAAGCTAAAAGAAGAGTTGAACAGTAAGAAACAAAGCGTGTTGGGGGTGTCGGGTGCTCATCCTCTGACCTGTCCTTCCCCTACATTCCCCCCCAAAAAATAACAGTTTATCATCCACCTCCACCGAAATCACTGACAAACTCATAAAACAAAAAACACCTTTTAAAACTACACCCTGAAGTCCATGTTTATGTGGGGAAGACGTCTGTCGCGTATCCCGGGAACAAGCGGAAAAGGTGTTCGCACAAACCTGAAACCCGAAAGATCTGAAATGTTTATTGTTTCCTTCAGATCAATGGAAAGGACTTCGAGATTCCCCAAAATTTTCAGAGAGCAAAGAGGGTGCTGACTGTTGTGAGAATAAAGACAAGGTACGCGGTAGATTTCGGGCATGATAAAGGAGGCAAATATGTCTCTGAAATCAATGCTGCCAGTATGATGGACTAAGGACCGTATTAAAAAAGTATTTTTTGTACAGGGAGACTCCCCGTTTACATTCACCCTTTCCTTTATAGGGCTTTAAAATTAAAGTTTTCTGGGGACATTGGCGGCCAGTCTCATGATGGTACCATCAAGTGTCAGACGGGCAGAGGATCAATGGGCCAGGCCGACGGTGTCCTCACCCCGGTCATGTTCAATGCAGAAGAGCAACTTTAATCGGTTTGATAATGTCTCTCTGGTTGGTGAATGTGAATGTGAGGTCGGAGTCCTGCACGGTGAGGCTCTCTCGTGACCTTCAGCATCTCGGGGTGATTATATGTTATGTGCAGGAGATCCGGTTTTCAGCATGTTTTGATGAACGCTCCAGAGGTGTCTCCCTGTTGGTGAGCAAATCTTTGAAGGCTGCGTGTTCTCTTGTCTTCGCAGAACCTGCGGACAGGCTTTGCGTGCTGGATGTTACTATAAAGGATAATGCTCTTCGTCTAATTGGGGTTTATGCGCCCAATGATCATTCTGAGCGGTTCGAGCCGTTTTCAAGAACATCTCGTCGTGTAGGTTTTAGTGTGCGATTGGAATACATAGATCGCATAGGGTCAAATTGGGACGTGAAACCATTTCGGGATTTTATCGACGAGTTCGATCTTGTCGATAAATACTGGAATGAACACCCCCGGGTGGTAGTATGGACTTGGACACATAGTAGCGGCTCGGCTGCTGGGGTGCGTTCTAGTTACCTCGACCGAGTCTTAGTCAGGAGAATCGATATAGAGCTCTTAGGGTGTTCAAGTTTTCACTATATGGATCATAGGTTCGGATCATAAACTTAGATAAGCCTAAGTTTAGGATGGCTGGCTACTGGAAATTGGACTCATCATTGCTTGCTGAGCAAGATTTCCGGGACCAGCTGCTACTAATGCTACAGCCGGAAATGACGAGAGCTGTGGTTGGTAATATGTGGTGAAATAAGTTAAAATCTAAAATTAGAACGTTTGCTGCTGAGTCGTCGACTCAATCTAGATAGGTTAGCGGCGAAACGGCTTGTGAGAAAAAAGTTGACCGGGTAATTAAATCCCGTGATTGTGGGACGTAGCTTTAGCTAAGGCAGAGTTGGCCTCTTAGCTTATCAAGAAGGATCAATCTCTGGTAGTAAGGGCTAGGTTAAAAAGAATGCCCTATGAGGTAACGAATATAGCCGCTGAATTGCGTGCAGAGGAAGTCCGGAATACATCTCAGCGACAAATCGCGTGCGTCACATTACCGGATAATCGAACCGTAACAACAAACGGTAATGCAAAGCTGTTCATGATTACTTTCACGATCTGTTCAACAGTGAACCCGGTCTAAGCACTCCTCAGTTCATTATCTATTTAGCCGACTTTACCTGCCTCAAGGCCGATAAAGAGCTGGGTGCGAGGGTCCCATCAAGAAAGTCGAAAATCTGGCACGCGCTGAAGCAGGTTGGCCGGGACACATCTCTGAGATTAGATAGTCTACCCTACAAACTGTATCTGTGGCAGTCGCCCGTTTTTGTTCCTTTGCTGACACCGATTTTTAACAACTGGTTAAAGCAAGGGTGTGATCAAGTTGCTACGAATGGACAAGGACGGTGGGGATGGGATAGGTAACATTCGGCCTTTAAAAATGTTATATACAGAGTTAAAGATTTTAGCCAAGATGCTCGTTCAATATGTCCTTGGGTGCCCGGGTTGAAATGCCCAGATAACGATGAGGCATCACTCACCTGGCTGGTGATTCGTAAGGATCTCTGGGTTGGTAAAAGACTTTGCTCGACGGGCTTGGAGAAATCTTCAAATTGCGTTCGCTGTGATGGGAGGTTGAGATCCTGGGTCACGCCTTCTTTCATTGCAGGGGCGTACTCTTGTTGTGCAAGCTTATTGAAGGCAACATGATTAGCATGCTTTCGGAAAGTTTTTTCATTCTCGAGGCAGTTCTTTCTGTGGAAATGTGGTACCGGCATTGCTAGCTAGGTGTATGAGAATCGTGATTTGGACGACACGTCAGAAAGGATTCTATGGGGGCTTAAAAGTCAAGATTAGGACGGAAAGGCGACGGTTCCCTCCATCAGAATTTGGCAAGAGGTGGGCCAGGTCTTGCGCGTTTGTGTCGAGTAAGAGGGGCCGACTTAGAGTGGCACTTTGATACTGGTTAGGCTTTAGGATATTTGCCCTGTGTTAAGCTTTGGCAACCCCGTCCAAAATTAAATTAGTTTAGGGTTGTTTGTGACTAGTTTCTTCCTTCGAGGCTTTATGCTCATTGGCCCCATTTTGTTTCTGTCCACACCTTCCTCGTTTGGTGGTCAGAGATATCAATTCTCTGGTGGATGAGGAACGCCTTTCCTTTGGTTGTGAGTTTCGTATTTGTTGTTGTGTTTGAAGGAGGGTATGGTTCAGTGTGTCTTTGGACGAATGAGTGTTGTATATTATTAAAGTCCCGCATTGATTTGGTTCAGTTAATTGATGTTTCTGTCACAGTTAAGTATTGTGGTGTTTTTATTACTAACACAATTTTATTTAGTTTCTTGTTCATATCTGTAAATACACATTAATTGTTCATATCTGTAAATACACATTAATAGATTAATTTTAAATTGCTGTTATATTACCCTCCTCCCACAGACAAGAATTGTACATAAGGGGACTAGTTAGGACTTTCATGGTGATTTTGTGGTATTCTAGTAGATATAGTAAGATTGGTAAATAGGCATACGTTGTTTTGGTCTAAGGAATACTGTAGTATGTTTGGGTCAGTCATTTTGGCTAGCTAAGCTTAATTATAAGACAGAAGATCAACCTCTTTCTCCATTCCCCATTTTGGTCTTGTACCACATTTTCTATTTTTATACAATTAAATATCGCTCTTCTCTCTAGTACTTAGACTTTATGAATTTAAGCGCAATACGAGACTGGCGTCTAGATCCCATCAATTTTCAGATGAGATGGCTAGATGTAGCCGCAAGTTCTATGCTAACAGTTTCTTTTCTTGCATTTTGTCCATCCCTAGAATATTGCTACCGTATATAGTCTGGTGCCCCTGCTATTTTCCTGGCGCTCCTTGATAAGATCCAACGAAGAATCAGTAATATTACTGGTCCTGATCTGGCAGCCCGCCGCCATAAAGTTGCCTCTGTGTGCCTTTTTGATAAATACTTTCATGGTAATTGTTTGAATGAGCTCTTCGCTATGGTACCTAGACTGCATGAATTTAAGCGCAATACTAGACTGGTGGCAAGACCTTATTGTCCTCCTGATTGCTCTTTTTTTTTTTTCTTTCTTCTGACAACTAATGTTTCTGTTCCTAATTCCTTCACACCCTGTAACCCAGTGTGTGCTAGTGGCTGTACTGCCTTGCTTGGAGTGATACTGATTAAAAAATAAAATAGTTTCTAATTTATCTATGACCAAGAAATTGCAAATTATGTAGGGCAATAATTCAAAGAGATAACCAATGTCAAAATTAGTGAAAACAAATTCAAAACCTGAATTAATTTTAGTATTTGGCAAGTTGTGACCAAGTGATTCATAAATCATGTGATTGAATAAAGCATTAATTCTTATAGAATTGGTTTGGAACATTAATAAGGGTTCAGTTTGGAAAGTCAGTTCACTGTGTCAGACGAGACAATTTTTCTCTCTGGAATCTATCATTTGCCTATTGCTGCCATATATGGTCTGGTGCCCCTGCTATTTTCCTGGAGCTCCTTGATAAGATCCAAAGAAGAATTGGCAATATTACTAGTCCTGATCTGGCAGCTCAGCTTCAGTCACTTGCCCACCACCATAAGGTTGCCTCACTGTGCCTTTTTGATAAATACTTTTATGGTAATTGTTTGGATGAGCTCTTCGCTATGGTACCTAGACTGCATGAATTTAAGCGCAATACTAGACTGGCGGCAAGACCTTATTGATTTACAATTGAGCTAGCTAGATGTAACCGTAACTTCAATGTTAAAAGTTTCTTATCTTGCACCTCTTGCTTGTAGAACTCCCACCTGACTCCATGCTTTCCAACCAACTTTAATCTGCAAACATTTAGATGCAATGTCAATCGCTATCTACTGTCCTCCTGATTATTCTTTTCTCTTTTCACTCATTATTAATGTTTCTGGGTCTAATTCTTCCACGCCCTCCAACCCCTTGCGTCTTAGTGGCTTTACTGCCTTGTATGGGATGATACCGATTAAAAATATTTGAATCACCAACTGTTCCTAGATTAGACACGCTATCTTCTTTTATTGTACCACAGAAGGTAGGAGGAAAACATTATATTATTTTATTTCAATTTCTCGATTAATTGACTCTTTAGAAAACAATAAATGATGTATCAAAATCGTTTGAGTATGTAAAACAAGCAGTTTTTTTTATTTAAAGCAACTGAAATTCGTAAATGCCAACACTATTCAAATCCGTGTTTCGCTATTCTAAAGCTTAATTCATACCAGAAAGTCCCTAACAGAAAGAATCACAAATCTTCAATTATTGGCAATTTAGATATAAACGATTTTGATTTTGAGTTGGATTCCCTTCAAAAATTTCATTTTCATTAGACGATTCTTCGTATCGCTCTAGGAGATGCTCGATCATGGCTTCTCACAAACTTCTAATTCATAGCAATGATGGTCTTTTTACTGTCCCCCGCACTCTCTGTTCTGCCATCCATTTACACAAGCTGGGTATGTAGGTTATTCGCTGTTTATCTCCTGTCCTTTTTGTCTTCGATATGTTCCGTGAGTATCAAATTTCCTAAGCCTTCTTTCCTTGGCTGCAAATTTTCTGATAAATACAACTGACCATTTTGTTCTTGTTTTCCTTAAAACTTCCTAGTTGCACTCGCTCTTCGTTCGTGGCATTCTCAACATCCTTCTGTAGAACCACATCTCTGTTACCTCAAGTCTTCTCTTCATCTGTGAAGAAATTGTCTAGCATACTCTGTCATATAGAAAGACTGGTATTAAATAGCAGTTCAGTATTTGTCTGTTTCTAACGAAATTTTCCCTTTCTTAATACTTTGTGTAGTACTAGGGCTTGATTGTCCCGATAGATTGCATAGGTATAAAACTATAATAGTATGGATATATAAAAAGGACTAAGAACTTTTCATAAAATGATTAACTAGAAAACAGAACTAATTAGTGATTAACTAATATCAGTCAGTTATGTGCCATGCGTGATACACGCTTAGGCGATCATGTATCTTTCGATACATGACTGACGAGGCAGATTTTTTTCCCGCAGTAGGTTGCCATTTCTTTCTGAGGTAGACCAGCTGCCATCCAAGGCTATAGAACCGGGTCTGTCCATAGCTGGTGGCGGGGGGGGGAGAAGAAGATTTATACCTTTCTCAAGGGTATTAGAACGTAAGTGAATGTCATGGATTCGACTGGAATTCGAACTCGGCTATACCGATTTCTCACTCCGAGTCGTTATCCATTACTCCACTGCGCCTCCCCTTAACTAACATACATATTTTAAAATGAATCTTAGAATGAGGGACGTTGTCTCGCTGTTTTCACATTAATTTGCTAATAGGTTTGAGACTTTGACATTTATCATCCATTGTACGACTTCAGGTTTTAATATTAAGAAGTGAGAGGTTGATGATCAAATGTAAATCGAATGTTGCCTTCGATGATTCAAGACACAACACGTTAATCTTTTGAACACAAATCGAAAGCACGACACGTAGTAATTCGTACAGATACGGGAAATGATATCCAATGAGCAGTGGAGTTAAACCGATCAAAATAATATTAAATGAGATTTTTCCTGAGGCCAAGAAGATAGTACATTGTGGTAGTTCGTACATGAAACAATGATTCTAGTACAGGCGAAGAAAAGCCACTGTTTTTGGATTAATATCCTGGACATTTAGTTCAATCGATAACATCTTTCCAGCCTTGTGTCGAATCTACTGTCAGATTTGTCATTATTTAAAGACAATTCAATGTTGTCTTTCATTTGAAATTTTAATTATAGATAGGCTTACGGTCACATCACGTTGAAACACTGGTTTTCATCCGATCACCTAATCAGTACCCGGATGAGTGACCGCTCAAATACCAAAGGCTGTAAGCTTAGATGTGATGTACGAGTGGTGTAATGGATGACGGCTGGAAAGAGAAATCAGAGAGCCGAGTTCGAATCTGTCGGAGTTAACTCCTCCTTCAGTCTGTTAACCCTTTCACCAGGGGTCTCTCTTCCTTGGCTATAAATAGCCGCTGACTCTTCGCCTCTATCTCTTTTTCCTTCAGGCCTGTGCACCGACACCTTGAGGTAAATTTCTCTTTTTCCTTCAGGATTTCAGCTATCAACCTCGAAATGTAGGCGCTAACAAGGGATAGCGTGGAAACACGCTAAGCACAATACGCACACACGCACGCACATACAGAATATTCACACACGCACGCACATACAGAATATTCACACACGCACGCACATACAGAATATTCACACACACTTCGTCCTTTGTACTGTTTCCATGTATTGTAACTTGTTATTAATATATATTTGTATATACATATATTATCGGTCTTGTGTTTTGTTTGCTTTCTTTGCCTTCTTCTTTGGACTTAATCAAAGTCCAACCTTTTTATGTAGTTGGGCCCGGCGGGCAGGAGTATCTGAACCTTACATGCGTTTCTTCTACGTCTGACTTCTATCAACAACATAACAGCCATGGCCCCTCTACAAATCCCAATTGTTTTCATTATATTATTTCGTTTAAATATCCTTGGGAGATCATGAATCAAAAAAGATTGTTCAAACATATCACATTCTCCCCTACGAACACATATTAGGTCAGTGCGCTAGAGAAATGAACCTTGAAACTGGAGAAGGCCTTCATTCAACAAAATATCATCACAGATTGAAGAAAACTGTAGATGTGTTTTTTTTTATGTTCAAAGAAGACGCCGATATTTGCTGTGTCATCATTGGCAGAATTGGGAAATATTTTTCTCAATTTTTGAATAAATTCTCGTTGTTACCAATTTTTTTAAAAGTCTCCAGAACACAGAACCAACATCAGGAAATATTTCTAAATATCAAAACCAGGAAAAAAATTACAAAAGATATTTTAAAGTCAATATTCCGAAGCGTGTTTGCACCTTTACAGTTCATTCGAAACAAAGTTAAAATCAAAACATAAAAAACTTTTTGGGCGATCATTAATCATATTTGATTCATTATCATGAGTTGGGTGATCATATATATATATATATATATATATATATATATATATATATATATATATATATATTATGAACCCCCAAAATAACACTTTGAAAGTAAAACAGAATAACAGCGTCTGTTTCTAGCCTGTTTTTTTTCCAAAGAAAATTAGTGACACCTTCTCTCATGACTTCCTTCTCTCTTTTTCTCTTTATGTGTTTTTTCTTCTCTACCCATTCGATATCAATATATAACTTCCGTTAAGTTAACAGTTTAAATGTGTCAATGTCTGGACCTCCTCAAATAATTTTGAGTATGAAAGTATAGAAATTTTAAATTACATCTAACTCACTCATGTCTTTTCTCCTCACTCACTTCCTCACTTCGTTAATTTGCATATGTTTAATACGGCCCGTCAAAAATGTGTCCATTTCTTTTCATTTTTTGTTTCAACCTTTGGAAGCAAAGTATGATGATCCGCAGTCCTTTAAAAGGGCTGTGGTGAAATAATTTATTACATGGAACCTTAAATTGGTCTGTTTTTATTTAAATTATTTGCTCTGGATTTACATTGAGCTCTCTGGATTTTATCCTCCTCGGGTCTACCCATACGGATTACCTAATTTTTCATAAACTATATATATATATATATATATATATATATATATAGTTGTGCGTAATAATGTGTTCCAAAATTTCTAGGAACCGGTTCTATAAAGGTAGGTAATCTATTCTGCTTACTTTCATTTCAATCTGAGAATGGAAACAAATCACTTTATAGTATCAAAGAGAATTAAATCCTTTTGATAATTTAATAGAAAACATTTATTTATTAAAATATTTCCACATTGAAATTCTGTTCTTATCATATTTTTGTACAGAAATATGCTGATTTTTGACTCTGGTGTCATTAGCTGCAATCCCAAGATTGCCCCAATGTTAACTTCAAGACGATTTCTTTTGTTAAAATAAATTATGTTCATCACAGAAAACCCTCTTTCAGCCTACGCAGGTATTACAACAATGAAATTAATTATATTTTCAGCTATTATATATCGGCTATTAATATATAAGATTATTTTCGGATAATCCAACAACCTGTCCGTTAAGGTTTTATAATTTCAAAAATCGGTTCTCGCGAACCGGTAGGATGCCACCATTGGTTGTGTGTAACCCTTTTCTATTATACCCGAATAGTCCATTTCACGAAGAAATAGGCAAATTAACTTTTAGTAGTGTAATTGAAATATAATATTATGTGAGTTTAAACTTAACAAGCAAAACGCAATAACTTATTTGTCTTAAATTATATTTATCTGCACAGTTATTTTAACTCACGGTAATTTTGTCATTGCATTGTATCTGTAAATATCAAGATTAATTAGATACCATTTTTGTTGGCATGGATTTTAACTGCGCAACCACTTAAACGAAATCGAGTTTAAGGAGATTTGGAAAGACACGCTTATAAATCCCTTAACTCCCTCGGCAATTCTTCTTTTGGGGTCGCCTGAGAATCCAGGTAATGACCCTGATACCCTCTCGATGGATGGGTATTGCCTGCGGTGCGAGGACATTATATCAGCTTTAACCCGGTAAGTAATTTTTCATTAACCCGGCAGGGATACGTAAGTAATTTCTGCTGGTATAAGAACGCAATATATTTAATTATATGATTTTAAAAGAATTAGAGAACCAGTCTGTTCTTTTGGTTCACCGTCATGTTCACTGGAAGGTCGTCTGTTTAGAATCATCTCTGTGTACACAAGTTAAATAACTCCTGAAAGATTAAGCTTGCTAAAAACGTATGACAAACATGTCATTTACTAAGTTTAGCTTAGTATGACACAAGAATAAGGGCCACAGAGGTGGGAATTTTAACTCTTACGACCTACAGAAGTCAACGTAAACAAGGGAAAACAGTAAGTAAACTACTTAACGAGTTTGTGCTAATGGGTAAAAGAATAAAGAAAAAGGTTTAGTAAAGAGCAAGAACTGTGGAAAGTCATAATCGTTCATATCTTGAAGAAACATAGCAGATAAAATAAGAAAACTTAACTCGCTATTAAAATTGGATGTATTACCCGAATCTAAAGAGAAGGGAATCGTAGCTAGAGGCATGATAGTTTTTCACAACTCAGCCGAAATGATTTACTTCTCTTTATTTTGTGGTATTCGAAAGGGATTTATTAAGATCTATAACTGTGGAGTCACGGTAGAGTAATGGATAGCGGCTTGGATTGAGGAATCGGAGAGCCGAGTTCGAATTCCAGTCGAATCCATTACATTCACTTACGTGCTAACACCCTTGTGAATCCTCTTTCTTCTCCCTCCAGCTATGGGTAAATAGCAGGACAGACTGGGTTCTATAGCCTTGGATGGCAACTGGTCTAGGAGAAGGAAAACTCTGAATTCAAACCTGCTCTTAGAGGAGGGTGAATGGAGTCTCTCTGAGCCTTGGTTAGCAATCCATTTGGTGATGGTGTCACGATAAAAACACCCTAGCTATTTGACATGATTATGAACTACACCAATCAAAGTATTAGTGAGTTCAATCTCGGCTGAGGCCGCAAGATGAGATGATGGTAACCCAGAGAATGCCGTGGTAAGCAATTAACTCATTTCGATGACCTACTGGAAGCGATCATTTTTTTCTAGACAAGGAAGTTGAGTAGTGGAGTTCCTGCATGGCACTTCTCGTTCTTTTGAAGCAAATGCGATACGGCAAAAGAATAAAGTAAGGTCATGAAAAGCTCAGGCTGTTTTTTATGGATTATCAACCTTTTGTGGGTTATTTAAAGATAAAACATTCTTTGGATTGTAATAATAATAATTATTTTTACAACTGATTATTACATTAGAAATTCTTTTGAGATAGCAATGTTTTTTTTCAGACTAACTATTTATCCCATAGCTGGGAAAGAAGAGCTGGATTCATACCTTTCTTAAGGATATTTATGCATAAATGAATGCAAAGAAATCGACAGGAATTCGAACTGCTATCCATTACACCAATCGCACATCCTAAAAATTTCCGCGAAATATTGGTGGAAGAATGGACAACGATGACATAAACTTTTATAAATAAAATATTTTGTGAAAAATAAATGATTGAAATGTTTGCATCAATATAATATTTGTTTCAATGACAAATCCGTTATCATATTTTTGATAACGAAAATCCAAACGTGAGAAACACTTTATTTTTAATCTAGTGAGGGCAAGAACTATAATGCATGAACTATTTTTTTGTTCGGTGAAAATTCTGAAAATTCATTCTGGAATCATTTTCTTGGAGGCTTTTTCTTCTTTCTACTCGCAGCCATATTTGTATTCTTTGAGCATTGCATACAGCTCCTTTTGTTTTTTTTTTAAATATTGAAATCAGAATGATTTTTCGATTAATTGAATCATTCATCTGTATGCAATTTTCATGGCATTCACTTTTTTGTATGTGAACTGGCAGGGAATCTTTTTTTCTGCCTTGAAAATTCCGCAAAGATTCACACAGAGAAAAAAAAAGGCATTATAGTGCGAATTTATTCTATAAAATACAATGTGATTTAATATATCTATCGGTTACGCAGCTTGATCTCCCTTATTAACAAAACACATATTCCATTGTTATCATAAGAATAAACAAACATACTTAGGTTTACCATAATAACAGAATATCTCATTAGCAAGTTGTTGATAAACTGTTTTTATTTCTTTTGTTTCACGTTAGCTATCTTTGGATATTTCTACTTTCAATGATTTAAAAACCAGACTTCTTTTTTTAATACAACAATTGAGTTAAATGTATCAACAAAGCATCTAGATTACTCACGCAGAAGGTATATCCAAAGCAAATATAAAATTAATTAAATATTAACGTTATTTTTTGACAAGTAATCTAGTTAATTAATAACGATTATTATATTTTTTGTTTGTCAGTTCTCATCAGTTACAGTTAATAATAATATTATGACAAACTTGAAACCTATGCATAATACCAATCAGAATTTTGTATTTAATCCGTAATAATAAAAAAAACCTTTAATCAGCATGGTGTCAATTCCATGAGATCTAAAATGAGGATTTTTAAAATCTCTATACGATGTGTAAATTGTCGCAATTTGATATTTTTAATTTCGCGTATGCGTGTTTTTTTTTTTTTCAATTTTGTCGACTGTGTTAGGGTCAGTTTGGCACCATCTGTGAGAAAAAGAGCCTTATGACGCAATCCACTCCGCTAGAAATTTGGAAACAGCATGCTGTACTACTTGGCATTCGCGCCGGAATATCCAATGTAGACATTTCAGAGTGTTTGTATGTCAATCTGAGGACAGTGCAAAGGATTCAGAAATAGTTAGATGAGTTTAATGGTGATTACGAAGTTACGGCAGCTCGGGAAACTCACTCTGATCGTTCTGATAAGAAAAGAACTTCCAGATTTATTAGTGAGGGCCTCCGACTCAACACGAAAGCCTACATCAAATGCCATGAGGCGGCAGTGCTGCTCTGGGCCAAGAGAATGGCTGCTGAAAGACTCTCTGTCTGACAACAGATTCCTGCACTATGCCACAGAAACAGGAGAACCCAGTCATGGCTGTGAGACAATTTCTGCGGCCATATTACCCTTACATCTGGCTACCTAACTCTCCAGACTGCAATCCCTTTGATTATCATGTGTGGAGCGCGCTTGAGCGTCAGACTAACAAAACTCATTGTATCCTGAGAAACTGTTGTGGTACGATCCACCTAATTTACATAGTGGAGTACCGACCATATAAATATGGGTTGGTACCGGGAAGACGAGGGGAGGAACAAGAGATCCAATCCAGAGACTCTGCCCGACTGCGATTAAGTTCTACAGGAACAGTCATCCCAAGAATATACCAAAACTAACTGTAAATATTGTGTACCTTTTCCTTGTTTCAATACATTTTGTTTACGTACATTTTGTGTTGTATTATTATTATTCCATGCTTATCCAAGCTACAACAGAAACATTTTATTTTTTAATCTAGTGAGGGCAGGAACTATAATGCATGAACTATTTTTTTTGTTCGGCGGAAATTCTGAAAATTCATTCTGGAATCATTTTCTTGGAGGCCTTTTCTTCTTTCTACTCGCAGCCATATTTGTATTCTTTGAGCGGTGCATACAGCTCCTTTTGTTTTGTTTTTTTAAATATTGAAATCAGAATGCTTTTTTCGATTAATTGAATCTTTCATCTGTATGCAATTTTCATTGCATTCACAGGAGAACTATTCTGCTATTAGTCTAAAAAGTTAATCGGATTGATGCGTTGAAGTATTCATAAAAATCCGCCTATGACAATCACATTGGAATGTATTCCTCCAAAAAAGCAACGAAGACAGTTAAGCAGTACCACAAACTTGCCAAGGAATAGAGAAAAATAGAAAATTATATAAGATAATGTCTCCTCCTCAGGGCATGGGAAGGAAGTAAATCTTATGGCAGCATTCACCAACGTAAATAAGGAGACCACCCAGAATAGTTGCGGGAGATTCTGAGGTTGCCTGGAGGCTGTGGTTGAAGCCAATGGCGACTTTATTAAGTAAATCTACTCTTCAGTATTTCAAGGCATTTTTATGTAATTTTGGTAAATATATCTGTTAAAATGAGATGTCAGTTTTATTTTCATTTTTGCATAATTTATCCCTCGCATCCTGTATTTATAGACGAAGTTCTGCTCCTATTATAAATTGATTAATTTAGGTCAGTTTCATTGTTTTCGTTATTCTCACCCTAACCTTTCTATCGCAGTACTCTCCGGTCATCATCAGACGTCTATCTTATTCGTAACTGTCTGGGAAGTAAACTAGACGTAACGTATAAAAGAAGGAGAAGCGTTGATCGTATAAAGTTCGTCATTTCTGGAAGAAGGTTACCGTTTGCACCAGACATCTCATGAAATCACACCGAGAGGAGGACAGAGATATAAACATTATATAAAAACGAGAAAACTAGTCTGAGAGGACCAATATATAATAAAGATGAAGATATTAGTCTAAAAAGTTCATCGGATTGATGCATTGAAGTATTCATAAAAATCCGCCTATAACAATCAGATTGGAATATATTTCTCCAAAAAAAGCAACGAAGACAGTTAAGCAGTACCACAAACTTGCCAAGGAATAGAGAAAAATAGAAAATTATATAAGATAATGTCTCCTCCTCGGGGCATGGGAAGGAAGTAAATCTTTCGAAATAGGCACTTATCTGATTTTAAACCGACAATATTCTTATGTACCAGGAAAGTGACTACTTTTCTGTAAGGAAATTAGAGAAATGCCTATCTAAAATCTAAGCTACTAGAATTATCAAGATATTTTACATACTATATAAAAAACCTTGCAATCCTGAAGTTTTTTTTAAATGTCATGTCCCTTCATGACGAAGGCGGTAATGGCTCTATACATCACTTTTCTTTATTATCTGGGAATCGTCATGACTTATGTGAATAAGATTGAATGCTTTCCCGTTGTCTTTTCGACGGTTTTTCATTTCAGAATAGCCTTCTCTTAAGTAGGTTGCTTCCCAAAAGTAGTCTTTTCTTAAATAATCTGCCACCCAAAGATAGACTTTTCTTAAACAGGCTGGCGCCCAAAGCTAGCCTTCTCTTAAATAGGTTACCACACAAATATAGCCTTCTCTTAAATAGGCTGCCACCCAAAGATAGCCTTCTCTTAAATAGGGTGCCACCCAAAGATAGCCTTCTCTTTAATAGGTTAACGTCTAAAGTCAGCTTTCTCTTAAACAGGTTGCCACACAAATATAGCCTTCTCTTAAATAGGCTGCCACCCAAAACTAATCATCTCTTAAATAGTTTCTCACCCAAAGATAGCCTTCTCTTAAATAGGTTAACGTCTAAAGCCAGCCTTCTCTTAAACAGGTTGTCACCCCAAGATAGCCTTCTCTTAAACAGGTTGCCACCCAAAGATAGCCTTCTTTTAAATAGGTTGCCACCCAAAGATAGCCTTCTCTTAAACAGGTTGCCACCCAAAAATAGCCTTCTCTTAAATAGGTTGCCACCCAAAGATAGCCTTCTCTTAAATTGGTTTCCACCCAAAGATAGCTTTCTCTTAAATGGGTTTCCACCCAAAGATAGCATTCTCTTAAATAGGTTGCCACCCAAAGATAGCCTTCTCTTAAACAGGTTGCCACCCCGATAGCCTTCTCTTAAACAGGTTGCTACCCAAGGATAGACTTCTCTTAAATAGGTTGCCACCCAAAGATAGCCTTATCTTAAACAGGTTGCCACCTAAGGATAGCCTTCTCTTAAACAGGTTGCCACCTAAGGATAACCTTCTCTTAAATAGGTTGCCACCCAAAGATAGCCTTCTCTTAAACAGGTTGCCACCCAAAGATAGCCTTCTCTTAAACAGGTTGCCACCTAAGGATAGCCTTCTCTTAAATAGGTTGCCACCCAAAGATAGCCTTCTCTTAAACAGGTTGCCACCCAAAGATAGCCTTCTCTTAAACAGGTTGCCACCTAAGAATAGCCTTCTCTTAAATAGGTTGCCACCCAAAGATAGCCTTCTCTTAAACAGGTTGCCACCTAAGGATAGCCTTCTCTTAAATAGGTTGCCACCCAAAGATAGCCTTCTCTTAAACAGGTTGCCACCTAAGGATAGCCTTCTCTTAAATAGGTTGCCACCCAAAGATAGCCTTCTCTTAAACAGGTTGCCACCCAAAGATAGCCTTCTCTTAAACAGGTTGCCACCTAAGGATAGCCTTCTCTTAAATAGGTTGCCACCCAAAGATAGCCTTCTCTTAAACAGGTTGCCACCCAAAGATAGCCTTCTCTTAAACAGGTTGCCACCTAACGATAGCCTTCTCTTAAATAGGTTGCCACCCAAAGATAGCCTTCTCTTAAACAGGTTGCCACCCAAGGATAGCCTTCTCTTAAACAGGTTGCCACCTAAGGATAGCCTTCTCTTAAATAGGTTGCCACCCAAAGATAGCCTTCTCTTAAATAGTTTGCCACCCAAAGATAGCCTTCTCCTAAATAGGTTGCTACCCAAAGATAGCCTTCTCTTAAATTGGTTTCCACCCAAAGATAACCTTCTCCACTGTTTAACCCGTTAAACGTGAAAAATGGATTTAAAACAATTTAAGTGTGCGAAAATGAAAGATTAGGCCGGAATTTGAACTCAGCACGCCGAGTTCCGTTTTCCTAGCCGATTACGCTAATCGCACCTCCACTGCGCGAAGTAGTAAAATGTTAAATGTGTTTTGCACATCAGCTTCGGAAAATCTATTTGTTAAATTCAATTATTACAAAGTTAAGTGAGAATTTCCTCAAGATTAAAAAATTCCTTATGGACAAGAAACGTACAGAAAAATAATGACATTTTAAATTGAATAATTTTAGACGTAAGACTGGATTGATCTTTCAAGACTTGAAGATTTTATTATTTTTTTAAAACACTTCTGATGTGACCTTTAACGTAAAGATACTTCTGCATGTTTTTACTTTTTACTTATTTCAAACCTAACATGGATGTCGCAGTTATCGGCACGGAAATTTGAATCGGCGATCCGAGTTCAAATACAATCCTAATTTGCCGTGTTCACCTTTGCGCTGATGTTCTTGAAAAGGGCATGAATTCATCACTTCTCCTCCCGAATAATGGTTAAATGGCAGTTTAGATTGACTGGTGGTCAGTCTAGAAGGAAAAATTTGAATTCTAAGAACTTGGCGGAAGCAATAGAAAACCGTTCCATTATCTGTTCAAAGAATTCGTGGGCCAGTATAATAAATAAATAAATTCACAATAATAAAAAAATGGATACTGTGAAGGGTTATGATCGCCTGTCATTATAAATGTACTATCGGAGAAAAGGAAATTGAACATAGAATAGGCTGAGGTAGATTGACCTAACATAGCAAATTGCTACAAAACCAAAACATTAACCTGAAAACTCGTATCATATTCTTAAATAGCCTCGTCAGATCGCGACTATCATACGGATGTCATACGTGCCGTCAAACTAAGTCAGAATTATCTAAACTGTCAACTGTATACAGCCGCATTTTAAGATCAATGGTTTAAAATGGTTTCGAGCAAGAGAAGCCTATGGATCTTTGTGAAAACCACACTTCGAACCTTGTGGACTGGCGCTACATAATCACAAAGAACTGTAACAAATAATAGAAACCACATCACTTGAAGACTTTTAACAGCAGCAACAACTAAAATGGATATCACATGTAACTTGAGAAGAAAATAATGACATCATGTTGATGTTGACATTCCACACTATTTCAAAGAAAATGTTAGGAAGGAAACCTCCGTCAATACTGGAAAGAGCGATAACAGCTCATGGACTTGAGAAACATTTTTTCGTACAAAATTGTTTTCAGAGAGAGATTTTATAAATTTCAACCAACATGAGTAAAAGCTGCTCGATCAATGATTGCTGAATTTTTCCTTATAAGGAAACGGTTAATATTAACATTACCATTACCCGCCAGTAACTACCAAGCATCTGATTTGAAAAGATAGATGTATTAAACAATAATAATAATAATAATAATAATGTATAGCTGGCCACTTGTATTCGATGATACCCCTTTACGAGGGCTGCTAGCCAATCCCTATTGCAGATGCTTGCTCAGGCATTTGTACTTATTCTACATCCACAGAGTCCACCTGTGGTTTATACTGCAACTATTCTGAGCAGACCTTAGTTACAGTTTCTGGGAAAGATCGTGTTATTTAGCGTGATCAACAATTTGATCAAAGCCAACACTCTCAAACCCTCGGCCACGATCACTTGTGAATTCGAGCTAGCACAGCAATCGACGGCCCCTGAGGTTTCCGTCTACCCAATTTCACTCACAAGGCTTGAGTCAACCTGTGGTTTTGAGGCATTTTTCAAAGGTGCCGCTCGCTGGGATCGACCCCTCCACTCCGATAACATCAGGAAATCTCTTTATTGACATCTCGACCATGGTGAGCTTCGAACCCGGGCCTCATTGTCAGAATGCGAACGTTCTAACCCCTTGGCCACATGCCAGCAACAACAACAACAACAACATCAATAATAATAATAATAATAATAGCATGAAGATAAAAATAAATGTTAGATAGTGTATTTTGGAGTTCTAGCAAATCTTTTTCTTACAATGATATTCACCCTGTATAAGGCCCAAGAACCACTCGAGATAGATGGTTACAGAGCAAGAGGCACAGTTTATGAGGATATGTAGGGAAGATAATGGTTGACCCGAGACTCGAACAGATTAAGATTTAATGATAGGAAATGAATCCTCCTAGGAATAGGTTCCACAAAGCAGCTGTTCATAGAGTAAAATTAAAAGAAAGTAAACAGATACAATTATCTGGACCTTACCAGAAAAATTAAAACATTGTAGAACATAAAGAGGACAGTTGTGCCAATCGTTACTGGAGTACTTAAAAGACAGAAGGAAATAGATATCCGAGGAAGAATCTGACAACCAAAAGAACGGTACTACTGAAACCAGATAGAATCACGCGGAAAGTACTGGAATATTGAGGAATCTTCATTTCACTTGATTCCAGTGGTTCATGTTGGAATTTTTGGGTACCCTGGCGTACTAGCGAGCCAGCCAAAATGAGCTGACTCATTGTATAGTTAACCAATAGAAGGGTTAACCAATCAGAAGGCTCAAAATATTCAATGCGACGTGTATAAAGGCGGCCATGTCTTTCCCAAATACTCACTGCCAGCCTTTGATATCGAAGACTGAAGAATTACGGTACAGCTGCTGGTGATATTGGCGGTATAGTCAGATTCAATAAAATATCTGACTCGAGAGTATTAATCTTTAACGTTGTTTTATTGAACAGATTACATACTGCGCTGTATTCTATATTCATAGACTATGGTGAACATGGTCAACAGTTCACATATTGTTAAATTTGAAAAATCAATAATAATTAGGATTCGACGGTACAGACATTTCGGGAAAGAGAAAAAAAAAGATTATTTAAGAGTTTCTACTTCGGTCGGGTTTATTTATCCTGTTGAGAAGTTCAGATTTTATTATCGGGAAGTTAAGAAAAGTTTCAAATGAAATCTGGAAAATCTTGTCAGAAAACGGAATATACAGAAGAATATGAAGTTCATCATAATGATAATCCTCCGAGCACTTGGAATGGTGCCAAAGACCATTTTAAAAAAAAGACTGGAAGAACTGGAAATTAAACGCGCTCTACTGATTACAGAATTGTCAAAATAGGCAAGAATCCTGAAGTGAGTTTTGAAATTTTGAGAATTTTTACTTCCATTAAGTTACTAGATAAACCATCCATAATTGACAATTTACAATTAGAACTGACATTTACAAAATACAAACAGTAATTGAAACTGAAGCATATTTCATATTTGTCATGTTTGTTTTGCAATCGGGCGACAAATATTGCTAATGTGCTGGGTTCGTTTTGCAATATTTTTACTAAATCAGATTCTGTCTGGTCTTTGCTAGACTAATTGTCGACTGCTGGTACAAGATTACTATTTCTCTTTGTCTTTTCAAGAGTCTTATTTCCTTTTGACAATGAAAATATGTTTTGGGGTTTAACTTCTCTCAAAATCTAGATTTTCTCGATTTAAGTGTAGTACTAGATTGGCGGTAAGGTCTCGTCATTTTACATTTGAAATGGCTAGATGTAACAGTAAGTTCTACGCTAAGAGTTTCTTCTGTCGTACTTCTCGCTTGTGGAACGCTCTTCAGGTCTCTTGCTTCCCAGTACAAACCTGATCTCCAAAAATTTAAATCCATTCTCAATTGTTATATTTTGTGTTCTTAATTCTAGTTCTTTTATTGTTTTCTCCCCTTAGTAGTGATTTATTTTTCATATTCTCTAACACTCGGTAACCTCTTGTATTTTAGTGGCCTCAATTGCCTTGCTTGGATTGGAATGTTTAAAAAATAATAAGAGAGAGATTTTGTGATATAATGGAATCTGGCTGGGATCAGGGCGCCTACATAGAGTGGATTGCAAATATTTTATCTGCGTTTAATGATTTTGACTGCGTAGACAGTAAAATCTACAAAGGAAAATTTTCAAAGTGAAAACTTTCGGGAAAAGGTGCCACGTAGCTGGAAGTTAGATATTTCCGCTTTCCGGCTTTTATCAAGAGTTACAGTTAGAATTGAAGGTGCTTCCGGTGCATCAGAAAGAGTTCCGAGCCACCTTTTTGTGAGGGTCGTAGTGTAGAAGTAGGCAGAGGGTTGGTAGCTGAGTACTTGTTTGCGGAAAGGGGACCGAAATTAATGTTGTTCACTCGTTCAGCAAAATAATGTCCTGTCAACCGGGATAAAAAGAAATGTTTTAAAAAAAAGTAAAGTTAGTTGTAATGGACAAAGACGTGTGTATTTTAAGCGCGTGATTGAAACAGTAATTTTGGTGAATTGTTTTCATTTTATGGGAGTTTAATCTGATAGTACACATGGATGTATGCCCCATGCTTGTTACAGGGTTGTTTACAACCATTTGTTTTTTAAATCGGTATCAATCCAAGCAAGACAGTAATACCCACTAAAACACAAGTCTTATAGATATGTAAGATAGATTCTGGAGAGAAAAATGAATTTAAAACAAAACCATGAGCATTGTAATGCAGCAAAATCCCCAGCCATCTTCCTGACTCAAGAAATTGTCTTTTCTATTCTGGTGAATCCTTCAAACTAGTCAATTGCTCATTGTGGTAGCGTACAGTAGCAGTTTCATAGTAGTTTGTACTATAAATCCCACTGAATATATTTTCGTGGTAGATTCCATTTAGGTACAGATGTTAAAGTTTAGCTTGGATTTACCTACGAACCTTTTGTTTTTGATCCTCGTAATAAACTTATTTTAACCTGTAGTGGCTATTTTGACTCCAAATGACTTTCCGTGTGTCAAGCAAGAATAGAAACACAAGCTTATTAATCCTGACCTTTGTTTGTTTCTATAATTTCATGTAGAAGATATTTTCCTCCTTTTCTAATGACTGATTGATTGCACAAGCAATAAAGTACGTGGAAACTTCAAAGGCACTTTTAAGATTTCCCAAACTTTGTGTAAAGATAGCGTTGGGGGCTTTTGCATAATCGTAATTACTCTCTCTCATTGTCAGTCATTTTGCCAGTGTCTGACTTAGTCACATATAAAAATCGATACTGGTAAGATTAGATAATTCCTTGATTCAAGTCATTTCTGAATAGTTAATAAGAGCAAAGCTGATGCATCAGACTCAATAGTACAAATCTTATGATTTTTGCCCTCTTCATAAAGACTTTCTCTGTTAGTCTTTTAGACGTCATATACATTGATTTTGAAAAATCGGAACATCGATCTTACATATCTAAAAGGTAGTGGAAATGGTAAGATCAACTGTTTCCTTATAAGGAAACGTTCAGCATTCATTGACCAGTAGAAAGAGGGTGAGCAAAAGCAAGGAAATGGTAAGATCAACTGTTTCCTTATAAGGAAACGTTCAGCATTCATTGACCAGTAGAAAGAGGGTGAGCAAAAGCAAGGAAATGGTAAGATCAACTGTTTCCTTATAAGGAAACGTTCAGCATTCATTGACCAGTAGAAAGAGGGTGAGCAAAAGCAAGGTAGTACTAAATAAGAATAAGAATCCCGAGACATGAGCGTCGGATCGAGACAATCTACTTATTTGATTAAATAAAGGGTTCAGTTTGATATTCCCTGGCCAATGTCCGAGACGTTATTACAATGACAACAAAGGTGAGAATAACATTTCGAGTTTAAATAAAGAAAAACAAAAAGGTAAAAATAAAATAAAAATAAGCAAAAGATATAAGCAAGCAGGTAAAAGAATACAGAGGGATAATGTAAAGCTAATCACTAGGAGAAAAGATGTACAGGGTGATTGAAAAGTAACTCTCTATTTTATGTATGAGAGGCTAGCCAGGAATCCTGACTTAACACACTGCGACTTTTTTCTTTGGGGTTGGTTAAAGGAGAAAGTCTACTATATCAAACCAAGATTTTGGAAGAACTTGAAGGGCGAATACAAGAATTTATGTCTTCCATGCCACAAGAGAGAGTTCTTGGTGAAATCAGTTGACACAGTTCCTATGCGGTTCGAGAAGCTGGTAGCGAAATCTGGTGTTCAAATCGAATTTTAAATAAAACCTTATGCTAAACGCTTTCCTCTCATATCCATTTGTTGTAAAAATTATAGTTAATAAATAAATTATAAGTATTATAAAATAGGGAGTTACTTTTCAGTCACCCTGTATATAATAAAAAAAAAGAGAACAAAATGGCCCCCGGAAAAGACACACGCCACCGACCCACAAAAGAGAAGAAAAAGAAAAGTGACAAGAAGTTGTTGAGGTGAAACGTGTACCGCGTAAGCTCGCTTTACTGTCTCATTTCCTCTTTAAGAATAGCGTCCTGAAACAGTCATTGTTTTTATTCTTCATCTGCTTGTCAAAATCTGTTTGAGTCTATTGCCCAGTTAGAGTGTCCTGCATTGTTTACAGGGAAAATACGATCTCAGGCAGAGACAAAGTTACAGGGTGAACACTCTAGGTTGAGAGGTAATAAAACATTGACTAGATTAAATCAAATAAGCTAGAAAGGATAATGAGAAAATCAGTTGCGGGTACGCGGGGTGGGGGTGGGGAGAAGGGATATAGACTGAAGAGTTAAAAATAAGCAAAAAAGAGAAAAATAAGCATTAAATGGAGAGAGAGACATTTCAATCTTAATTAAAAAATCGAAACGCACTTAAAATGTATCCTGCCCTTTTAACCCATTCATTTCTGAGGGTCAGGAACCGTCGACAGTTGTTACGTTTTTATAATTCATAGTTGTCATTCTCTTAGAGTGTCAAAAACGAGAGTGTTCAGTCTGATTTGTTATTTAACCCATAGCTGTGAAGAGAAGAGATAGATTCATATATTTCCCAATGTGAATGTCATTGACTCGATTGAAATTCGAAATCGACTCTCCGACTTCTCTTTCTCTTTTTCTCTCTCTCCCCCTCTCTCGCTCTCTCTCACACACACATATAATCATATCTGATTAAACAATTTTGATATGTTGTGCTTATTTTTTAATAAAATCCTTGCGTAATCACGCATAAGCTTCGTTGTTTCATTATTAAAGAGAGCAAGAAGGTGCCATGGTTGTATTTATTCATTTTATTTTCCAAGTAATTTCAATATATTAACAATATCATCTTCAGGGTTATGATAGCTAACACAAATAGTTGTATGTGTCCGAAGTAAATTTTAGCCTTTATAGTTAAACAGTTAACAATGACGGTCATATGCAAAGTCACAAACGCTTATTTTTGAAGTTTTTCCATATTGTAAATATTATAATGTAGGGGAGGTAACTTAGATAAGAACTGTATTTTTGTGGTAAGTTATAATTTGCTTGTTTTTAAAAAAATGTTTAGTTTTAACGTAGATATTTCTAAAGAACTATATACTATAAACATTTCAGAACATTTGTACTATATTCATAATTAATTTTATTAAGTGTTAATTTTAATTTTTTTTTAATAAAGATGGCTTCGAGAATTTGTAGTTTCTGCTTATTATGTTCTTGGTGAAGTATACGGGTATTGTCGACTAATATACTTCTGAATTGCGAATGTGGAAAGGAATGTATTTGCAGATGTTGTGCAATGGAGGATGAATCATTCATGTGTAGAGTGAGCCGTCTTGATAGATATATGACAGCAAAGTACTCGATGGTAGCTTTATGACGAGAGCCATGGTCATTTAGTTCCCAAGAAAGGTAATAAAACAGTTGAGACGCAAGGGTTTACAGTGTGAGAGAACATGCGAAAAAGAATACATTATTAAGGAGAGAGAACATTAAAAGAAGAAGAATTAAAAACACTGAAGATAACGGTTGATACTGCATTTAAATTTTTGAAGATCAAAGTTGACTGGAAGGCAAGAAGCCAGAAGAGTGTTTCACAAGGAAGTCCGAAAGATGAAAATCCATAGTCTAGGCACCATCATAACAATTAACATTAAAATATTTATAGAAAAGACACAGGGAAGCTACGTTACGGCAGTGGTAAAGTGACTGAAGCCAAGATGCCAGATTAGGACCAATAACATTGTAAATTCTTCTTTGTATTTCATTAAGAATTTCTAAATATGTAGTAGAAGCACCAAACTAAATGTGACAGTACTAATGCATAGACGAATGGTAGACTTGTAAACGTGTAAGAAAAGTTGTCTAGCACAACACAGTAAACCAACTTAACTAGAAGCAGACCTAGCAATTGATTCAAATTATACTTTCCACATTCAACGTTAATCAGAAGAGTCGCAATGAGTCACTCTCCTGGTAATTAGCGTCAGCCATACTGATGGAAGATTAAAAAAAGGTTTTCTCAGACAATTAAAAGAGACCAGTTTTGTTTTGGAGGCAGTAAAATTAACAAGCCATTTCTTGCCCCAGGCTTTTGGTTATTTTTGAGCTCAGCTGCCAATTTTACCTCATCGAATCGATTAGACTTACTATTAAGGCAGGATTAAATAGTTGTGACGTCAGCGTGGATACAAAGTTGAGAATTGATACATTACTATAAAAAGATCTAGAAAAATTGACCTTTCAAGTTAACTTTCATTTCAGGGTTTGACAAGAAAGATTGAATCAGATAAAAATAATTAATCTAGAAATACCATAACCTTTCAATTTGTGATGAAGAGCAGCAAGTCAAAACCTGTCAAATGTCTTTGAGATTTCCAAAGCAATAGCCAGAGCGTCACCATTCTTATTCAAAGCTTGATAGATTCTTTCAGCAGTAACAGTTAATACATCAGCAGTTGACGCAGAGATGCGAAAGCCACATTGTTCATCTAAAAGAAGACCCTGCGATGTGAGATAATTATTCACTTCAGAATTGATTAGATTATCTAGTACTTTGGCAAAAAGAGATAAAAGCCTAATAGACCGATAGTTAGAAGGGTCATATGGTTTGCCCCAGACTGGAACTGTAGAAGAGGATTGCCAAGAAGCAGGAAAACAAGAAGCAGCAAGGCATTTATTGTAAAATTTAAAGAGAACAGGAGCCAGTTCAGGAGAACATTTTTAAGGACCATTGCAGGGATACTATCATATCCACATGTTAGATTAAATTTAGAGATGATAGCAGAAACTATGTACAGAGTTATATGCATATCACTCAATAGAGACTCAGTTCTAAGTAGAATGTTAGGCAAAGATTCTCTAGTTAAGTCAAGAGTAGAATTGGAAGAGAATTTATGAGCAAAACAATCTGCTTTATCAACAGGAGATGATAACACCTCAAACTGAGTGAAGAAAAGAGGAATAGAAAACTTACATTTATTTAACCCTCTATAAATGAGAACCAAACTTGTTAGAGGCTACACGGCGCCTCATTCTGTCAGCAAACAGAGACTTAACCCTTTTGAGGACACGTTTACATTCCGAGCAGACATGAAGAGACGTTTACTGTGATCTGAAAAATCATGTTGGTAGATCTTGAAAAAGTGATTCCTGTGGGCTATAGCGACTGAACAAGGCAGGTGTGAACGAAGGATTGTGGTTTCTCCTGGTATTTCCGAGAAGGTACAGAAGCATCGATGCCGACTAACTCAAGAAGAAACTCCAGTGTCACAATTCGCAATAAAAAAAGGTTAGAAATCTCAATCCAAGGAGCGCCTCGAAGACAGTCAAGTAATGAATCTAAATCAATATGATGGTAACAGAAAGAAAACTTGTGCATAAGAGGTTCCTGTCTAATAGACAACTCGAAAGAAATATCAACAGATAGCAACATGTTCGAATTGCCAAGAGGACAGAGTTGCGATGTTCGACAAGATCTACGAGAGGAGGTAAGGAACAAAAAATGTTATCTCTTGCTTGGCATTTTCTGATACATTTTCATCTGCAGGTGCCAACAACAAGTTTATTTGCAGGTACACTTTCAGTAAAAGCTAGAAATCAACTTATCATTTTTTTATTATCTAAGTAATTGACATCTGACAGTGAACTTGTTAACTTATAATTTACGGAGAAAGACAAAATTTACACAGACTTTCAAAAAACATATCAAATTAATAATCTACAAAATCTCAGCTTTTAAGTATTTATAGTTATTAAGCCATTAGAAATGTTATACTCTTCTTCAGTTAACCCATCTTGGAACTTAGTGTCTACGCCTTGGTCCGTGCATATAGTATGAATAAGAGAAATCGTATCAACTTGTCAGTCCGGGTAAAGGTTTGAGTCGAAGCCAAGTCAGAAAACAATATGGAATATGAAAATTTGAGATTTACGGTGGAGTAATGGATAACGGCTTGGATTGAGGAATTGGAGAAGTCGAGTTCCAGTCGAATCCATTGCATTCACTTACGTGCTAATACCCTTAGAAAAGCTATAGGCAAATATGGGTTCTATAGCCTTGGATGGCAACTGGTCTACCGCAGAAAGAATCAGCAACCTACTGCGGCAAAAAATCTGCCTCGTCACTCATGTAGCGAAAGATACATGCTCGCCTAAGCGTGTATCACAACATAACTGACTGATATATTAATCCTTTCATTCTCCCTCCAGCTATGGGTAACTCGCAGGACAGGCCGGGTTCTGTAGCCTTAGATGTCAACTGGTCTACCGCAGAAAGAAATGGCAACCTACTGCGGGAAAAAGATATGCCTCGTCATTCATGTATCGAAAGATACATAATCCCCTAACCGTGTATCACGTATGGCACCTAACTGACTGACTGGTTTAAGGAATATTGATCTAAGGAACATTCGTCTAAAGAATACTGGTCTAAGGGCAACCTTTCTAAAGACGTTTGGCTAAGGAATTCACGTCTAAGGATCATTGTTGAATATTTTGACGAAGCCAAAGCTTCAGCCCCTCAACTTTCCGCAAAAGTCTTCGAAAATAAAATGGATGCAATCGTATACAGTTGCTTCTTTCTTATTGATCGATTGTATCAATTCGTTTTACAATATGATTATCAAAAAGTGTGCAGATAACGTCCCTATATGAATTCTGCAGGGTTTGACGGATCCTGCTTCAAGCTAGATTAATTTCGATTTGAATATTTAACTGGACAGAACGAGTGCCGATTGCTAAACCATCGCTGTTCAGTGAAATTAAATTGTAAAAATCAGTGAAGCGAGCTGTACATTTGATTTATTAATTCTCTTCCACGTGTAATCCGCCTGTCATTGTCATTGGCTCATTTGTCTTTTTTAACTCATTTTTACATTCAAACGTTTCTCTTTTTTCTCTTAAAATGAAATCTTGTTGTTCATCCTCTTGCTCTCTTTTTTCTCTTTCATACTTGCTTTATTTATATAATTATTATCTTTACAGTTTTCTCATAACACTTCTCTAAAATTTGAAAAAAAAAGTCTTAATTTAGAAAATTAACCAAAAAAAAAAAAAAAAAGGAAGTGTTAAAAGACAGAAGACACCAAAAAACAAAACAAAACATCAAACAAAAAGCAAAAAACAATGGAAGAAAACAAACAATGAATGCCTCTTCGTCCCCAAATAAAGAAAACGAAAAAAATGAATAAACGATACTTAAATTATTCTAATTAATTAAAAAAAAAATGAAAACAATTCTTGTAAAAATTCATTAGTCATCGAGACCCTGTTTTTCTTAAGATATAAGTAAATATATGTTATTGAAAAAAGAAATTAGAAACTTCTCTAATTCAGAGTAGATTTTCGGTAACTGGTAATCCTGTTTTATGCCCCCCCCCAGCCAAAAAAAATACAACGATGATTTAAATTATCCAAGGAGTTCTGTGTATAATTAGTATAAACATTAAGACGTTCAAAAAATGAATTTCTCGAAATAGGTGGTGGTAGTAGGGGGGGGGGTGACATATGTAAAAATCATTTTACCATGATTTTCTAAAAAAAGAAACATTTCTCAAATAATTTCATTTATTTCTGAATAAGTTCTGAAAGCTTCATTTAAAATCCAACAATTATCTGATTTTTACAAGAATTTCCAAATCAATGTGTTTCACCATAAACAGACGCTAAAATTTCCCACTATAGTTTATGGTCACCCGCTGACGCAAGAAAAACAAAATTTTTAACCAAAATCTTGATGGTTCTAAAAATGATAAAAAATATAATTTAATAATCACTAGATAATTGCTCTGAATTGTTAATCGGAGAGCCGAGTTTCAATCCCAGTAGGATTCGTTATATTCACTTACCCTTGGGAATGGTATGCATCGACATCTTTTCTCCCCAGCTATGGGTTTTAATTAGTAAAACTTGTATCACTAAAACCATTATCATCTATAAAAAAAAAATACGTACAAAATATTTAGATTTTGGCATTAAATAAGTCATAAAGGTTGATAAGCTATTAAACAAATAAAAAAAAACAACACACAAGTATATAAATTTCCACACTGATACATTTTCACGCACGTACATATAAAGAAAACCGCCACCACATAAAGGTTACGTAAAGAAAACATAGCAAATAAATAAATTTCGAATTGCCTTGGATAGCTTTCATCGCACATACACAAAAAGCAGACCAGTAACGCGTAGTCGTCTTGAAACCGTGGTAGCAGGCTTTAAAAAAAAAATATATTTTAGCGTCTTTACTGGATGAGCCATTATGTTAACATTTCGTGACATTTAGTTGTAGAATATGCAGGAAAATATCTTAAAATAAATTTTTCATCTTTACCCTTCTAGTTAGATTAAATTTAAAAAAAAGGAACAGTACAAACGGGTGGAGTAGTAGTTATAGTATGTGTCCCAGTAGTAATTGTTACTTTTGGCAGTAGTATTAGTTGTTTAAGTGGCAGCTGGCTGGTCAGTCCGTGGTTGTAACTCGGTCATTCCGCGCGCTGCCCTGTGTACTGTAACCACATCCAACTGAAGAAAATCTGTCCATCCATTATCCTTATAAAAAGAAGCATCTTTTATATTTAAATTATTTTTCTTCTTCTTTAGTATACTTTGAGAAGTTCTTCACACACACACACAAACACACACACAGATAAAAATATTTCCAAGCGCTTGCTAGAAAAACCTTGTTAGAAAAGAAAGAAAGAGAGAGAGAGAGAGAGAAAGAAAGAGATTGGAAATTAGAAGTGAAGAGGGAGGGAGATAAAGAGAGAGATAACTGCAAAGTGTGATAGCAGGGAGTGATAGAGAAGTGCGCGCGTCGATACCCATCTTCCAACTTGCATTCAGACCGAAAAGGTGGATTTTACGTCTTGTGCTGTTTATTTGCCGGGTGAGGCATCGACCTGGATCTTTCTTGCTGTTGTTGATCAACAATGTTTACAGTGGACGAGATCAGTAAAGGAAAGCGGAAACGATATGGTAAGTAAAAAGAATATTATTACTTATTTCGCGTTCAGTAGTTAACTATTTTCCTCCGATCTCTGCATAAGATGCTGTAAATAAAAACAATTACTAGATCATATGAGTAAAACGACAGAGCATTGGAAAGGTAACTTTTCCTATGATCATAAATGAATCCACTAATATCACACATTAATAACGAACATATTTCATATTATTAAACATTGGCAAATGGAGACTTCGTAAATGTAAGATTTCTCATAGTCAGACTTTCTCATTTTTTGGAAAGAAAAATATCTGAACAATATTGTATGCAAATTTTTTTTAATTTTGTCATTTTAACGTAAGTATTGAGTGCTTTTTTTTTCTAAACTTGATAACACTTTCCTTTGTGAAAAATTAGCATTCTTCAGGCAATAACCATAGCTGGGGTGAACAAGGTACACACACACACACACACACACACACACACACACACACACACACACATATATATATATATATATACATAACACAAACACATCGAAAGTGCTATGATACATGAATCCCTACAATTAATATATGATCAGGAAATTTCAGTAAATTTCTCGTTTCTTATTAAATTGGCAATGTAATGAAGTGCTATACTTAAACTGTATACATATATATATATATATATATATATATATATATATATATATATATATATATATATATATATATATGTTTGTGTGTGTGTATGAGACAGAAAATTGAATTGAAACTAAAGTCTGCTTTCTATAACGATATAGTCAAAGTAAAAGTCAAGTGTTAAGACGCCTAAAGTTATTCATGTTTCATTTCATTAATGTAGATTTTGTTTTTGTGTAAAATAAAAAAATTCCTTTTCTGATGACGCCGCATTATCAGCGAAATATACAAAAAAAAGAAAATATTTGTCCAATATATTTATTCACCCCAACGCACACTTTAACACGTCTGCCCTAAAAACAATAGGAACCAGTATCAGCTGATAATTCAAGATCCATATCTAAGTCTGTTCACTATCTATCTATCTATCTATCTATCTATCTATCTATCTATCTATCCCTTTGAAAATATGGACCTATGATTAAACTGTCAGTTAGTCTGTTTATTTTATTGTAAGTATGGAACTGAGTATATGTTCGTGTGTTTGTGGATAAGTGTGAATGCTGCTAAATGGAAATTCGCTTATTTAGTTATAATTCATGTCATGTTGCATGAATTACACGGATGCAATCGTTTCCTCTGGTTTCAAACGAATAAATCCTGAAGAATACGATCCTTCTTCAAACTACAGACTGACGCTAATAAAATCCCGAACCAAGAGATTCACACAAAAATAAAACCACACTGCTTTAACTTTTTCAATAGTAGCAACAACAAAAACAGGCGAGACATTGAACTAGAAGAAAGAAAAATAATTATATAAATAAGTAGACAAGCTTTTAACTTTCCCCTCTACCAAAAACAACAACAAAAAAGTTTGGAAGGAAACCTGATTTTTCAAAAAAAAAAAAAATATTTCAATAGAAAGAGTTTATAAATGTTTAACATTTCAGTAAATTAATACTGAATGCTTCCTGCATAGAAATGATTAATTTTATCATTATCCTTTAAAAATAAATGCGTGACTTCCAAGAGGATGCTTCCCAGATCGTTACGATGTTAACCTCTTCAATGGTCAACCGATGTCAATCCTACATGTTCTAATAATCTGCATTTCTTACCTCCTATGTCGATACAACAACCTTACTAAATAACCCTCTACATTGAGTGGCTTTTGGGGCTATTTGGAAACATATGCATACACTTGAGTATGTGTAAATTTAACCGTATTATGAACGTAAGTTTGTCACGATGTTGCAAAATGATTTTTGGCATTTATATATATGATTGTTTCTGAAAAAAAAAAAAACGAAATTATCCGATTATTTATATGTTTGAGCTTGTTGAGATGCGGGTAGAATTTTAATGGAATCTCAGTCTACGGAAATATTTCTCCTGCACACACATGGAATTTAATATTTTGCCCCGATATTAACTCATCTCTCTATCTAAGAATGTTAATAAGCATCTTCATATCTATCTTTCTATACTGTAGATGGGTGGTTACGAAGCTAGACTTGCAACCCATTGCAAGTGAGGGTGATATTCAATGTTAAGGCCTTATACAAGATAGAGTTCCGAATCTATCTATCTATCTATCTATCTATCTATCTATCTATCTATCTATCTAATTTGTGAATTGTCAGTCAAACAGTGAAAACAAGTAGGTTCGTTTTATAGTCTATTATAAGCGAGTTCGGTCCTGACATAGGCTACTTTCATTTCTGCTCTACAAGAGACTAAACTAAACTAGTAAATCTATGGCTAATTTTTTAAGAATCGATCAACCCAGATGAGTAATTTTATATTTTGTTCATTAGTAAATTCCATATCCAACCGTTTATTTAATACAATTTCTATCTTGGTGTTTACTTAGCTTAGTACGGTAAAATAAGAAAAGCGAGAAAATCGTGTTAATCCACATTTCCAAATTGGGAGGAAATTTCTGCTTCGAAAATCAGCATCCGGAATCCTGGCTTTTTATTGAGTTTGAACTCCGGGCTCTCTCAACCAAAGGGAAATATGTCGCTATTTTAGTCAGAAACCAAGACACCTATTGATACTTATAATTTAAGCTTAGACAGACGACATCAGTGGGACACCCTTGTGAATACAAATCTGTTAATGCACACACATTATATATATATATATATATATATATATATATATATATAAGCAAATATATGGATATAGATCCGACAGTATGAAGAAAAATAATGTTAATTATGTTTTATGAATATGTCCTGAAGATGGTCTACTAGACCGAAACGTCCGACGTTGACATTATATTAACATTAAAACAGCATAATTGCATATTAGGATTTTTGTTTGTTTTTTCCGTATATTTTTCTTCATTTATATATATATATATATATATATATATATATATATATATGAGCAGTTCGAAAACAGTAACGAACACTGTCATGCTGACAAGCAGTTTCCCGCCTTAAGTAATCACCAGATGGTCTGATGGTCGCTGATGGTATAAAACTGATTATCATCATGTAGTATTGATGTTTTTGTTAATACATATTATATTTACAAACATATTTTCTCCGATATTGAATATTTTTCTTCCATATATTATATAATTTGCTTCAGGGATGAGTGATCAATATACGAGAGAGCGGTAATAGTTAAAGACAGTTTGGACATCATAGAAATCAACACTGCATAGTGGCTGTCAGTTTGACGCTTCAATGTGATTTGCAGTTTTGGTCTTACGGTCGCATGTAAACGTGAAAATGACAGTCACCATGCAGTGTTGATTTTTATGGCTACATTTGACATATCTGTCTATGCATGGGAATACGTATAGTGTTTTCACTAATGATATACAGGGTGCGATGGATAAATAGCCGTCTAAATTACGCAAAAAATGAGAATAACGATGACATCTCATTTTACCATACAAACTTACGAAAATTACAAAAAAATATCTTGAAATACTAAAGAGTAAATTTATTCTATAAAATCGCCATTGGCTTCAACCACGGCCTCCAGACGACTTCTGAATCTCCTGCAACTCTTCTGGACGACCTCCTTGTTTAAGTTGAAGGATGCTGCCATAATCCTTGCCTTCAGTTCATCTTTGGTGTTAGAAGGTGTTTTGTTGGTCTCTCGCTCAACTACGCCCCACACATAATAATCAAGGGGGTTGCAGTTTGGGTCATGAGGCAGCCAATTATAAGGGGTGATGTGGTCGAAAAAATTGTTTGATAGTCATGACTGGGTTCTCCTGCTTGTGTGGCATAGTGCAGTGTCCTGTTGCCAGACACAAGATCTTCCAGTAGCCACCTTCTTGACCCAGGTTAGCACATCTTCCTCAAGGCACTTGATGTAGGCATTCTTGTTGAGTCTGAGGTCCTGTGGGAAGATTAATGGAGGCATAACGTCGCCATCACTAGTAATCACTCCAAACACCTTCGTAATCACCATTAGACTCATCTAATTATTTTCAAATCCTCCCCACTGACAACCAACCACTCTGAAATGTCCGAACTGGAGCTTCTGACGCGAATGTTAAGCAGTACAGCGTGCCGTTTCCAAATTTCTGTCCGAGTGAATTGCGTCATTGTGCTCCTTTTCTCACAGACGGTGCCCAATTGACCCTACTATATTGTGCAGTCGACAAAATTAAAAACAGACAACGCGCATGCGCTAAATTAAAAAATATAAACGCATACCCATCGCAACCTGTAGGAAATCTTTATAAGTATCAGAGAGAGAGAGAGAGAGAGAGAGAGAGAGGGAGAGAGAGAGATATATGCACACACGATTGAATTAAAAACAATAAAAATTCATTGTTAATTATTTTTATTTATTTTTTCGTTGTTTCTAGCTATTTTTAAAAATTTTCTTTCCGATTAGTATTTGATAATATATTTCACTACTTCTAAGTAATTTCACTAATACTAACCATTTCCAGAGACATTTTACATGTTTATTAGGCCATCTCGTTTGGGTCATGAGGCAGCCAATTATAAGGGGTGATGTCTCGTTTAACGATAAATAAAAGTTAAAATATGAAAAATTTAACCTTTATATGCATATATATATATATATATATATATATATATATATATATATATATATATATATATAAATTTTTTATTAAAGAGATAATAAAAAAATTTTTGAAAGCCTTTACATGAAAAGCTTTCATGTTTCAATACTATGCTATATATATATTGATATAGTTGAATATATACACACAAATGTAGATAGATAAACATTATTTTGATATAGGTTTGATATAGGTTCACAATGAAGAGGTACCCAATCAGGTTCGAACGTGTTAACTAGCAATGCGTCCGTGTAACTCCCCCTTAGCTATGCCCTGCAGTAGGTACTCTTTTAAAAAAAGGAAGCAAATATTTAGTATGTACGTTTGTATATGACATACAGTAATATATAAGAGGGCGTCTCTTCATGATATATATATATATATATATATATATATATATGGGAGAAAATGATATATACATTTTTATATACAAGAACAATATTAGGAAAATGATGACAAAGAGGAAAAAATTGTGTGACGTATCTCGTACCTTCATGAATCCATCGAACGTCTGTGACGTTTACTTTGATGGAACTACGCATGCGCACGAAGAGGAAGGGACACTGAAAATTTAAACTTTTACATTAATTTTTTTTAGATCTGTTTGCGCATACAGTGGTTGATCAAGGGATAGAAGCACTTTCTGTATACTTAGTAAATAGCTTTTTTTTTTAATTAAATTAGCATTTTTTAAAATTAAAATTATGGTCAGAAAAATATTTCAGTATAAAAGAGTGGATCATACTGACGAACACTGTGGATCAAAATATGTTATTTTAACCATCAACTCTACTACAACTACAACTGAAAATTTATATAAGCTTAACATTTGTTCCAACTACTTCTAAAACAATAAGACTTAAGTAATAAAAAACAAAATAATAACAGTTCAAACTTTGAAGGGGGGAATTTATCAATTGTAATAATTGTCATAAGAAACCTTGAGGAATTTAAATAAAAGATTATATGGACACAAAAGGGATTTTGCAAGACAACACACTCAATACATTAATAGCTCATCGTAATGAGTTTGACCATAATTTCAATTTAAATAATGCTACTTTATTTAAAAGAGAAAACAATTTACTATGAAGTTGTATTAAATAAGTACACGTGTTTCAGTAGATATTTCCGTTTTGTAAAATGAATTAAGAGATCCTGGCTTAGAGATCTAAAATACTAGTAAAAAAAAAAAAAAATAACTGAAGAACTTGAAATATTTAAAATAAATAAATTAATACATTAATAATTAAACAAACCAAAAATAATAATTGCATTAAAATAATTAAATACAAATTCAACGGCAACAGCATTTATTCACTTTCGTTTATTAAGCAATAAATTAATCACTTAGTATCCAGTTAACATTAAAAACAAAAGTGTTTTTTGAGACCTGGACATTTCTTCTTTTTTGACTTCGGTTGTATTAAATTATTTTTATGGGTTTTTACTTGTCTCCACTTTTCAACACATAATCTATGATGTTTTGTTTCATTGATTTTCCTTCCAATTTCAAAAGATAAAAAATTGTTTCTCAGAGTATTAGCGTTTTTAGTTTCTTTATTACCTGTTTAGTGCCTTCCATCCATTTCTTTCTGCACTCAGTCTTTGAATTTGGTTATTGTCAATATCTTTTTTATTGTTAGTTTACGAATGATTTCAAGTTCTTCGGACAAGAAAGATACAATTATATTCGGTGATTTGTCCATTTTTTTGAATTCAGGATGTAGGGACGTGAGTTGGGAGTCTAATGCTTGCTTTACATCTTAACATTTAGGAACTTTGATTTATATTTAGAAATCTGTTTTTATTTTTTTGTTTGCTCGTTTTCTTTTTGTATTTTCGTTACCAGAAATCTGTGATCTTAGTCAATGTATGAATTATATACACGAATATCCGTCGGAAATTGCCTGAGCTAGTGATCTGACATATTGAAATCAATAGCATTTTGATTTTGAGTATTTTATCTGAGCTACCCCAAGTTATGCGATGTTTCATAGGATGATAAAACCAATTATTTAGGATATAAAATCTTTTCGAATAACAAAAATTTAATAGAAGTTCTCCATTGCGTGAGAGTACAGTTTTATAGCCATACATCTTCATTTTCAAAGAAAGTGTGACGTTCAGAAACACATGAGGTAGCGTTAAAATCTACATGAATGTAAAGTTTTCTATTGGTTTTTACTGCATAAAGTTCAGTTATTCCCCATATAAAAGTTATCTTTTTTGGATACATTTTTATACAGTTGTAGCATAGGCTGATATCCCTTTGATTGTACAGCCAGGCACAACTATATCTACAGTCAACAGTTTTTCTGACTGGTATGAGATATTGTCTATTAAAATATCTGATGATTTACATATGGCTATTCCAACTACATGTTGTCTTCCCTCCTTCAGATAAGTCCAATAGAAATCTTTACCTAAGTGTGAAATGAAGTCACTGCAAGAGACGATGTATCTCTTGCATAAAAATAGCATTAAGATTCGCTTTGTTGCATCACTATAGAATAAGATTTATTCTAAAATCTTCTGAGTCTGTAGAAAAAATCTTTTGAAGTTATTTAATTTTTCAGTCGTTTTCGTTTTTTTTTAGTTTTTACAGGCTGACTAAAACTTTTCTTAACTGGAGTAAACTTTTCGACTAACACGTCCCTTGGCAAACCACGTGACGAACGATGCGGTATTCATTGTTGTGAGGTCAATTTGCCTTGTTTGATATCAGAGTTTCTTTCTCCTACATAGATGGCCAATAACATGGTTAACGAGCACTGTCTATCCATTTGGTTTAACACTCCCCCACACAGACACACACATATACAGATAATCAAACAGTGACTGTTCGATGTATAACAAGAGAGCTAAAATTTAAACTAATAACAAATATACATTTTCCTTGCACAATGTATGAGTTGTGCTACTGATGTTTTATTATGTTTTTCAGACTGTACAAACCCTAGTACCACTCTGGTTACAGAGTAAGAGACGCAGTTCATGGTGATATGTGTATTTATTCTTAGTATATATATATATATATATATATATATATATATATATTTCATAACAATTTATCACGTCTAGAACCGGAATCTTCAACGCAGACACATGCAGAAAAGCACTTTACGGCCATTTCGTCCATTTTGGGACTCATCATTCCATTGGGTGAACGGAGGTACTTGCGATTTCCGTGAATAGGCACTTACGTCACTCACCTATGCTAATATAATTTTCTACATACAACGCGTGAAAGCAGGTGCGATACCCTGCCCTCGTCTGCCGCCAACCAGGGGAGGTAACAAAGGTTCGGTGGGTAAGGTGGTACTGCCACCCCTGGCGCCACCAACAGCTTTTGCCACCGGTAAAGGTATTATTTTTTGTAGACATATCAGTCTACGATTTAATACTGATTAAATACAGTAATTGTTGCACAAGGACGAAAAAAGGTGGGGAGATGTCTCAAGGCTGGTCGACACGAACTATCTTATACCTAGCTAATTAGATTCACGATCCATTCATACGTTACAATTTACTCATTCGCCATAATAATCTGTCACCATCCGTCGCTCCTACATACATCAAAATACCTCCCACACAAAGGGATCCTACTGAAAAACACCCCCATAACTTAAAATTTAAATATTTAGAATTGTATAAAATTGTAGACATGTCAGTTTCCTGCAATTTTATTCTAAGTGCAAGTCAGATTTTTAACGTTGTGTTAAAAGTGTCTGTCTATATTTCTGAGATGAGGTATTATGTACATTATTTACATTATTCGGACTATTGTCCTCATCTTTGTCACCATATTGTACGCTCCGGCCTTCTTCAGGTGGTTGGAATGTCGAACTGAACCCTTTATTTCGTGATTTCGAAATTCCAACCACCTGAAGAAGGCCGGAGCGTACAACGGCCGAAACGTTGTAATAAATATGGCGACAAAGATGAGGACAATAGTCCGAATAATGTAAATAGTGTTAAAAGTGTTTGATTTGGATCGTTACCCAATTCACAACGCGCTCGTAGCGACCGTTATCAATGATGTAGAATGGAAGGTAAACAGAAGTGTTACACGTCGGAAGTAGCATTCTGTTGCGTGCATGGTTTTAATTAACTTTGTTTATTTTGGATCTTGACCAGATCCAACTCGATGCTTGTTTAGCTGTGATGCCCACCTTCAAAACGAAAGGAAATGATTGATCGTCAAATCTTATAGAGAGAGCATATGATATAAAGTGTCCCCGCTCATTTTGACATAATGCACATATATCAGTGTACCCCCACAGCTTGAGGCTAGTCGCATTTAGTAGGGGGATCATAGGTAGATTGCCACTGCAATCAGGGTATTCCAAGATAGCTTTATTGGATCAATATCAGTTCATGTCGTTCAAGCACATTGTTTGGACTGAGAAACAGCAATAGCTCTTCGCTTCTCTTTCTCAAAATTCCTGATTTCTTTGATCACCAAGTCTCGTTTTCCATTTGGACTATGTTTGGAGGAAAAACTGATTGCTTGTGCTGCTCAGGTAAGCTCGAATGGTTTGGGTTATCCCCATAATGAAAATTGTTTTAAGCTGCTTGTATATTTATTGCTAGTGATGTCAATGGCTCCCGGTAGATGAGATAACGAAGCCTAAGATCTTGTCTCTCTTGCAGTACTTGGAGGCAGCAGCACATCTGGGGAAGAAAGAAAAACAAAGTCATGCTTGTTTTTCTTTTTTATTGGGAATTCATCAACTTAGAGTTGAAGAAGAAAATGTCTTTATCTCTTACAGGGAAACACAATATACATACACATACACACATGTTTTAAGATACATGAAACATATTTTAAGGTACATAAAACCACAACAAACTAAGGTCAGCGGTGAAGAATATGCGTATGTATACAGTAAAAAAAAAAAAAAGAAAAGAAAATTCTTTATTGTGGTTGGCTTGCAGAAGTTGCATATTCTTCTTTCGTGCCATTTGCGCCGTATGTACGAAGCAAACGGCATAAGTTGAAACAAGATTAATGGACATTTTGTCGTAATCACGAATTTTCATAGATCGGGACTGTCGTAAGCCTGGGATTTACTCTATAGGTACATATTTGTTCATATATATATATATATATATATATATATATATATAATCTACCTTGTCTCGTTAACTACAACTATCACTCTCCCTGTTAAATTACAAAAATTACACTACCCATCAATTTCTAATCCCATTTTTCCTTTCATTTCGTTGTTGGAAGTGTTACCTGATGATCCGGAGTCCTTCAAAAAGGATTTTGGTGAAATAAATTATTGTAATGGTACTTTAAAGTGGTCTGTTTTTTCATTAAATATTAGCTCTGTATTCACATTGAACTCTCAGGTTTTCATCCTCTTTGGAATTACCCATTCGGTTTACCAAGTTCTTATATATATATTAACTATATATATATATATATATATATATATATATATATATATATATATATATATATATATATATATATATATATATATATATATATATATATATATATATATATATATATATATATATATATATATATATATATATATATATATATATATATATATATATCAATATATATATATATATATATATATATATATATATATATATATATATATAAATAAAAAATAAAACAACATATTGACAACCCTTTATCGTTGACATGACTAGCAACGTACAGGAGACGATTATCGCCGAAATGGAACATCTTAATCTTAGGCCATCTTGCTAATTAGCCATATTGTATTTCCTTTGTAATATTTAAAATATTCATAGATTTATTCCTGTAAATATAAATCTATTCTTGTGCGATCAACGTAAACAAATCTCAAAATCTTTGGGCTTAACAAAAACAGATGTTTTGCTTCTTTGTCTAAAATAATTATCATTCATTATTTTCTGTAACCACACACATTTTCTACAAAAAAGCTTAGTGTAAATAAACGTCCGAATTCTAGATTCTAAAGATCCAAGAAATTCAGACAACACACCAATCGTCTTTTTCTTATCGGCGGGTAGTGGATAGGGTTGAGATCTTGGTTATGCTCAATTTTACTGAATCTTGTCTAGTTAAATGTGGTTTCGATTTTCCTTGGAAATGTTCTTAATTTCATTTTATTATTTTGAACATAAATTTTGAGACGTTTCATATTTAATTTTCTTCTCAACTATTCAACTTTCTTTCATGAGAATTTTAATAATTATTATCCATTTAGTAGTCCCTCCAAATCACCATCATGTAATTTCATGCATTCAAACGTTTAAACATGATAGTTGCCATGTTAAACATCTGCAAGTATGGTTCTGCGTTCATATTGGTGCATACTTGTTTCCCTCACAAATTATTAATAGAACGAAAATTATTACCTTGCTGCTCAATGTGTAATTGTTTCGATAAATCATATGAGATTTTAACAGTATTTTTATAATTCATGCATTTACGCGTCAAGATTTTATTTGATATTTTCAATTCTTCTTTCTCTATGTGCCGTATCTCTTCAGAATGTTGGCAATCATGGCTCTCCACAATTTCCTGTCCATTTGTAATCTTTAATAAATTTTGCCTTTTTTATTTATCCTAAACCTTGTTTTGCCATCCATTTGCTCAAGCCCGCTGGGTAGGTTATGCATTGTTTTACTTCGTTCCTCTTGCCTTCAATCTGTCCTGTGTGTATCAAAATTTTTGAGCCCCCTTTCCTAGAAATTTTGGTCTATAGTCCATATATATATATATATATATATATATATATATATATATATGCATCTATGTGCCCTAGAAATTTTAACTGTCTCTTTCTGATGTTAAGTATAAGTTTCTTTTTGTGTCCATTTTCTCTAAAACGTCATTGTTGCTGGCATATTCAGTCCATGGTATCCTCAGCATCCTTCTGTAGAATCACATTTATGTTCCCTTAATTCTCTTCTTCATCTGTGAAGAGATTGTTTAACATTCACTACCATATGGAAGGACTGATATTACATAACAATTCAACACTCTTTTCTTTGTTTTTAAAGACATTTTTCTGTTATTTAATACTTTGCTTAGCTCTTGGTATGCACATTTTAAATAAAAAAAATATGTCTTTTAATATAATGAATCTATACCTTCTTGATGACCGAAATATTCCAACTACATGGAAATAGTCGCTAAATTATACCTGTCCGCTATTTCAGGCGTATACGTGTGTTATAGATTTGTGTCAACCAGCATAAGATTTTTTTAATGACCCTGTTGTACCAATTGTAACGTGTCTAATATATTTATAAATATTTATACAGTACAGGTAATGTATTGAGCAGTAAACAAATTCAAAAATCAGCTCAAGATTATGTACATTGATATTGCATCCCGTAATTACTGTACAAGTAATACACGTGTTTGAGTAGCTATCCCTGCCTTTTTACTTAATGTTAGAATTACAATTCTATGTGTATACTTGTACGTATCTACAGAATTTGATCAGACGTGTAATGAATGTAGTCGATATTGCTTAAGTAGGGTAGACCTCAAAAATCATCAAAAACGCCACAGACAGACATGTCGTTCAATAAACGATATATGTTGTTTCTACCCGCAGAGAGAGTGTAAAAAGGAATGTATTTCAGTCGGTCGATTAAAACAACATTTGAATGTTCACCAAAATAATAATGCAGCAACTACTGCAGAAGACACCATACGTTCCTGCATCTGTGCAAGAAAATGTAACATCCGAGAAGGACTAAAAATATATATCCCCGTTGGTCATATTTGAGGATGGATCAAGTGATGATATTATTCGTATTTGAGTAGACAACGTTGAAGCACGAAACAGACAATCACCTCTCTCGGTGTTGACCTCAGTGTCCACTTCACATATATATATACACACACATACATACACATATATATATATATATATATATATATATATATATATAAAAAATTATAGCGCTATATTTATGGGATAAAGTGCTCAATATCAGAGATAGAGCGTGTGTAAATATAAAAGTGAACATAGAAGTCAACACTTAAAGGCGACAGTCTGTTTCATGCTAGATGCAATCGTCAGGCCTGACGATTGCATCTAGCATGAAAACAGACACTGTTGACTTCTATGTTCACTTTTATATTTATATTTATATATATATATATATATATTTGTGTGTGTGTGTGTGTGTGTGTGTGTGTGTGTGTGATATATATAGTTCAAATATGCATAAATTTGGTTGGTTATGTTTAGATGTTTTGTATATTTTATTCTAGTAGTTTATATTTTCTGTCAGTTACGTTCAATAATAAACCTCTTTTGTTTTTCAGAACAAAACGTCCGGGTTTTTGAAGTTTCGGTTTGTGTACCGACTCAAATCCTTTGATTTTGCGAATGAAAACAGTATGATGCAATATGATTAGACTATCCAAAACAGTTTTATTTTCAGCTATATAAATATATACGTGATACATACTTATACCCCCCTCTCTCTCTCTCTATATATATATATATATATATATATATATATATATATATATATATATATATATATATATATAAAACTATAGACCAAAAGTTTGCGACTTCACTTTGGCTTTCGAAGAATCGCCAAAATCATTGAATGTTGCGTGCTTTTTCAAGACTGTTTTCCTTCGTTCACTTTGGGCGAGAGAGACTCTCTTATTGAAATGTTCTATCATGTATTCAATAATAACAACAATAATAATAATAATGATAATAATAAAAAAAACATTCCTGCATAATGGTCACTTAAAACCCCTAATTTACCTTGATAGTTAATGATAATCTTAGGCTTGTCTAATTTTAAATTTTAAATAAAACAATTTGCCATAATGGATAAATAATTTCCCATTCTAATCTAGTAAAAATTAAACCAATGAACATCCTAACTAATTAAAATTCAGATCGAACTATATATATTATATATTATTTGGTTGGATAGATGTTAATTAAACCAAACTGATTAATCAGTTTGTCTGACGATCGCTAAAGCTAATTATTAAATTCTGATATTGGGTTTTCTAATAAGTACCGAATATAACATATAAATAATTATATATATATATTTATTTATATTTATATACACTATATATATATATATATATATATATATATATATATATATATCAGTGAGAATCGAACACACAATTCATTATTAATTGTTTTAGTGAGACAAGCTTGCGAACCATTACGCCACGTCGAGATGTCCAAATGATTTTCTACTCACAAGTCCGAAAGTGTACAGCACCAAGTGAGGAGCTAACTCACTTCTCAGTTGTAATTGATCTTGAAAGATAAGCTTACTAACCATTATACCACGTGGTAGTGCCCTTATTGTCTTACCACTATGTGAGGGGTATTCCTGGTAGGTATATGAGGGGTTATATATATATATA
>CAHIKZ030005474.1:1502500-1590000 GCA_903632075.3 Acanthosepion pharaonis | reverse complement strand
ATACATATTTTTTTAATCCTATCTAAGCTTTCGGCTTATATAAGCCATTATTAAAGATGACAATTACATTACAATATATTGAACAATACACGGACAAAACAATAATGATAGTCTATTTTTGTTTACGTGAAAGATTTCCAAGCAACGGCAAACTCGTGCATGCGAGACGCTGGAAGCGAAAATCGCACCGCAGCTCATGATATTACACATTATATATATACACACATTATATATATACACACACATTATATATGTATATACACACATAGATTATATATATATATATATATATATATATATATTCATATATATATATATTTCATATATATATTCATTTATATATATATATATATATATATATATATATATATATATACATACATTATATATATATATATGTACACATATATACATATATTATATATATATATATATATATATATATATATATATATATATATACATTTTATATTTATATATACATACATTTTATATATATTTATACACAAATACACAAAGCCACATACGCACCCAATCAAACACACACACACGCATATATATATATTTGTTTGAGTTATAAGTAATCTCCGTTTTTCAATAGTAATTATGAATATATCTTAATCAATAATCATTTGGATGTCTCTAGTATACATTAGTTTCTAGGCGGCATTATCAGCATTCACGGTAGATTAAGGGAAAAATGTTCTCTTCTAAGACAACACAGGGTCTCGTATAACAAGAATAAAACAGGAATACATTTTTATTTTTAATTCTCTTAGCCAGTTCTGTGTAACTCGCCATATTTGCTTGACAATTATTATATCTTTTGGTCGCTCCAAAACGCTTTGATGGGGAAAACTTTCTTTAATGAGAACCAGATTCAAGAGTTCGTCGAAAACGTTTTTCATATCGAACCCTCCGGAATTTTACGCAAAAGGTATCGAAGAGCTGCCTATAATTGGAAAGAAGACATTGCAAATAGTGGTGAATGAATTTCAAGTTGTTATACTAACTTAGATATGTGTTAAGTTAATTAATGGTGCCAGTAAAAAATAAGAAATATAATATGCCCTAAAACTCTGCGAGAAATGTTATTTAGCATGCAAATTGGTGTAATTGCTCCAAAATAAAACATAAAGGTAAAATAAAAATATCAAGTATTCTTAAAATGTTTTAGAATGAATAATTGCATCAACAGTGTTTCTGTTGGAGGATAGAATATCTATTGTTGTGTGTGTGTGTGTAGAAGACGTTTGAATCGAGATAAAATATTTTAATGGTTGATTTTTATGACAAATAATTTTACCGATCCACATATTTAGAAAATGACTGTGTTATAGTCTCTTGAAAAAAAAAGACGACATTACAAAATTCACTTTATTAAAGGAATGTAAAGACGAAATTTTTACAGCGCTGATAACCTGTAATTGCCATTCACCGGCAAAAATTATAAGGAAAAGCTTTTTGATATAATTTATGCTTTAAAGGTAAACTTATTTCTTTTGATAATTTTTGCGTCAGTGTTCTATAAAAATTAAAATTTTCATGTTGAAAATTCACGAATAAATAATTTTGAAACATAAAATGGCATCTGTTAGCAGTTAATGAATTCACCTTAGTATGGCACAAGGCCAAAAAAGGTCCCTTAATTAAACAAACGCATGATTTCGTATTGAAGATTCGGATTCACATTTAATTTTTGTTTATCTTGTTATGATGACAAGTATTATTTATTGGCTATTTAGGATTGGGCTGGTGGATATTACGGCATATCAACACTTGCTGGGTTATTTAATGTCGAAATGTATTTTTTAAAAATATATTTAAGTATTTCTCTAAGCATTTGTTGTATTTATATATGAGTCTATATGTAAACATTGGTCATATCTATACATGAGTTTATATATAAACATTAGTCATGTTTATATTTGGCTCTTTAGATAAGGATTGGTAGTGTTTATCCTTGGATCTGTACGTAAACATTGCTCGGACTGTATGTATCTTGAAGGTGTTTCTTTTCTGGAAGGGATTGCCACTCTTCAAAGTATGTAACCAACTTATTCTATGCCTCGCTTATTGACTGCTTAGGGTTGAGTTGATGGATTTTGCGACATATCAACACTTGTTGGGTCATTTAATATCAAAATATATTTCTTTATTGTTATACTTGTGTCTTTCTATAAGCATTGCTTGGGTATATACTTGAGTTTATATGTAAACATTGATCATGTCTTTACTTGAGACTATAGATAAATATTGTTCAGTCTTATAATTGAATCATTAGGCAAATCCTTGTCAATTTAATGCGAGTGCCTGCCAACATCCATCCGGAAGGTGGGTACTCTCCCCAGGATTTTCCCCTCTGAAAAGGATGCAGTCGACGTATTTTCGGCCCTGCTGACAGGTCAATGGGTTACTTAGAAGCAAATCAGTCCTTGAAAACCGGATGAAAGAAAATTTTAAAAATATCAAAGACTAAATATCAAACATTGTATCAGAATAAAGTCAAATTTGAAACAGGAATCGCGAATTGAGGAATATTAAAAAGCATATGACACATAAGTGGGTCAGTAGTTTTAAAGGAATCAAAAAACAAATGAAGAAAAAGAAAACTTTTGATACAGTCGAACTCTTCTTTGTGAGTGATTCGCGTTCCAATGAAACTGGTTACAGATTGACAAATAGATAAACAAAACAGTTATCGCTTAGCACCGAAAATTCTGCTTAGCATCCAACTAGTTCATATTTCTGTAAAGCATTTGCGCTTGTGCTAGTTTATAATCATATTTCATGTGTATTTTAAAGTGTCAATATTATATATATAAAATATATATATATATATATATATATATATATATATATTTATATATATATACATATATATATAAAAGCTTTATATAAAATTTATGTTTGTGAGATAAACTTGTTTTTTGATATTTTGTATTTCAAATATTATAGTATTCAATCAGTTTTTCATGTTGATAATTCAAACTTGTTTTATATATATAACAATTATAACTATAGTTATATATATATATATGTTTTGCAACATAGAATGACGTCTCTTAGGAGTTAATAAAGCCAAAATAATATAAACCCTCAGTTAAACAGATGACTGATTTTCATCTTCGAGATCTGCATCTTGTTTCCTTTTGTTTATCTTGTTATGACGACATAGATTATTTATTGCCTACTTAGGTTTGCGCTGCTGGATTTTACAACATAAGAACACTTATTGGGCTACTTAATGTCGAAATCTATTCCTATATTTGAGTTTATATATAAACATTGGTCAGTTTTATACGTGATTGTATAAGCATCAACTTGGAAGGTGATTCATTTTTGTCCACGGCTCTGATTATTAGATGTGGGTTTGTGGATTTTACGACACTTGTTGGGTTATTTAATGTCGAAATATGTATTTTAATTATTACATTTGAATATATAGTTAGACATGAACAAGGTTTATACTTGAGTCTATAGGTAAAAATTTGATTGTGTACCTGAATGTATATATAAATATTGGACGTGTTTATACTTAAGTCGACAGATAAACAGGTTTATACGTGAATCTATAAACTTCCATTCGGAAATTGCCCTTTTTGTGGGATTGTCTTCCGTTAGAAACTTTTGCGCACATGGCTTTTTCGAGAGAATTAACTCTGAATAATTCGATGTCGAACTCTAAGTAGCAACCCTAGAATCAAGTACGACTATATTAGACTGTGTACTCACTGATTTTTTTTTGTATTATTTATATAGTAAGCTGCAGACGACAACGACGTTGTGATAAAACGGCTGTTAATTTGAAGAGATCTACAGAAATTGACGGCTCTACATAATCTACAATACATACCCATCATTTCAATCATAGCCGAAGTAATTGGAATAATTTAGGAATGGTTTCTTGAAGATCTCAAAAGATTCGGAAAAATTATTGAGATTCATAAAATTGCAATCTAATATTTCGCTAACTGCAGCTATGAAAACGAAATCGAATGAATTCTTAATGTATTACATTTTTTCAGTTTATTTTTCCGTATTTATACAGATAATTATTTGTTTATATAAACATAAGATCTGTTAAAATACATAAAATGTCATCTACCCTCACCATCTCTCTCGCTATCATGTGCACATTATATATATATATATATATATATATATATATATATATATATATATATATATATATATATATATATATATATATATATATATATATATATATATATATATATATACACACACACATATTACGTTATCCGGCAACTAATTTTCTAGAATGCAGTGGGGTAATAAAAACGAACCATTAATCATTTTTGTCGTGAATCGGAATCGTTCTCTTGTGACGAGATTAAACATGCGCTATGAGTAACGAATTTATTTTATAAACTCGTTCGCTGATACCATTAAAAAATAAATGACGGCAATATTTAAATAATTTTCTAATTACATTTTCTGTATGAGTAATCTAAGATTATCTTCATAGAATCAACTCCATAAATAATTATGTTTTTTAAAATCATGAATAAAAATGCAATATATTAGCAGCCTGATCTTCCCTACTTAGTAAAGAAGTATTCATTTATTGGCCTGGCGTGTTTCTTCCTGTTACAATAACAGTGGGCTATTTCCTTAGTAGGCAGGAGAGGTAAGGATGCGTGACTGATAAACATATAGTCACACTCTGTTTTATATGATAGATGGTTTGGTTTGTTTTACGGCATATCAACCTCAATGGGTTATTTAATGCTGACAAGATTTTATTGCCGATAATATTTTTAAAAAAATGTATTGCTTTTGCTGGTATTTTTTTTTTATATGTATTGCTGATAATTTAAAAAGAAATGTATTGGTTGGTAATTTTTTTTTTTTGCTGGAATGATTTTTCTAAAAATGTATTGCTAGTATTAAACCTACTTTTTTACACTTTCATAATCTTTTGACCCGATGAAGACACGATTGCCACTAATGTTTTACCATTTTGATGAAGACACCTTTGCTACTAATATTTTACCATTTTGTGAGATGGATTTCTGGGAGTTATATGTGGGATGGATTTTTGGGAGTTATATGTGGGATGGATTTCTGGGAGTTATATGTGCGATGGATTTCTGGGTTTTATATGTGCGATGGATTTCTGGGAGTTATATGTGGGAGGGATTTCTGGGAGTTATATGTGGGAGGGATTTCTGCCTCGCCCTGCGTAATGAGCAAAATACGTCGTCTAAAAATCAGAAAAAAAATCAGAATACACTTTGAAATGAGACGTTTTTTGAAAAATTCACTGAGACCGAACATATTAAAACCACATAGAGATGAAAGAAAAGAAATTTCCACATTGCTTATAACTAAAAAATCATCCAGTCACATGCAACAATTTTAATATTGGCTCAAAGCAACAGCAGCGAAAGCCAGCACCAACAATAGCAATAATAAAACAACGATAATAACTGTAATAAAAATGAAATGAATTTACGATCCCTGGGTTCCAAAGAAACACAAAGTTCTTATGAACACAGAATATATAATTTACGTTAGGGATTATAAAAATATCCGTATGCATGCAGTTTGAAATTAACACCGGAAAACATATTTGGAAGTTATCAGCATCAAATTAAAACAAAACAGTATGACGCAAAAGAATGTATTGTATTTTAACCTAGTTAGGTAATGGAATGACAAAATGGAAAAAAATTCTATGCAACGCGTTTCGATCTATAAAAAGACTTCATCAGGCTAAAAGTAGTTTATAAGTAGTTTATAACATTTATATGTTCTCATTGATGGAATTATAATTCTTACAGATGAAGAAGAGGCATGAAGCAACAGAAATGTGCCATACAGTGGTATCTAGAGAATACCATAGATCGAACATATAGGCAACGACGAAATTCTAGAGACAATGGTAACAATAAGGACACTTATACTTAACATCAAGAAGAGACAGCTGACATTTCTAGGGCACATAATGAGGAAAGAGAACTTGGAAAATTTGATACTCACAGGGCAGAGTGAAGTCAAGAGGGACAAAGGAAAACAGCGCATAACCTACCAGGCGAGCTTGAATGAATGGATGGCGGAGAAGGGTTTGGGAGAGATGACCAAAAGATGAAATTTATTAAGTGCTGCAAAGGACAAGAAGTTGTGGAGAGCGATGATCAAAAACATCTTGGAGGGCACAGAGACGATGAACAAGAAGGGGGGAATATAAACGTCTGTTATAATAATGCATCGAGAGAAAACGCTGAAGACCTTAGGACGGCAAATTAAAGATTTGAAAATTTTTGGCTTCCGCAGGTTAAAATTTAAAAAAAAATCCCCTTATATATAAACATAATTCCATCAATAAGAACATTACTTTAGTCCCCTGATAGCCTTTTGGAGGGCGAAATACGTTACATAATTTTTTTTTTTCAATTTTGTAATTCAATTGCCTTATATATAAATATTTAGATATATTCTCATTCTAACATGGCCATTTAAGCCCGTTTGGGATACCGTATATGTAGTGATTTTACAAGCGTAGTTTAGATGTGGCACAAGGCCGAAAGTATGGGGCACCCAGTGATGATCGAACTCACTAATCAGTCATAATCTGTCCTAGCGAGACAAGCTTGCTAACCATTACACCGCCTCGCGGTTCCTCAAATAGTGATTTTCCAAGCGTAGATTAGATGTGGCACAAGGCCGAAAGTATGGGGCACCCAGTGAGGATCGAACTCACTACTCTCTCGGCTTAAACTGGTCCCTAATTTTGTAGCCGCTCACATTCTTTTTATATTCCGGAGAAAACAGGCCAGCAGGCAACCAATATTTACGTTACAACTGATCAAATGCAGTTAAGATTGTGTTCTAAAAAAGACAGTCCAACAAGATGACGCATTTCAATTTTTCTGACGGAATAAAACATTCAAGAACCTCAAACACTCTATAGTAATGTCATGTTTTCTAAAACAATTGACTGTTAAATCCAAAGCCGTTTTTTATTTGATATTCAAATCATTTTAGTACGAACAATGGGATATTCCCAAAAGACATTTTATATCTTTTAAAACAAAAGGCTGAAAAAAACAAAAAAAACAAAAACAAAAAACAAAACAAAACAAATAAAAAAACAACAACAACAACAAAAATAAAAATAAAAACAGAAAACAACCATTTCCAAAACATTCTCAAATATATAAGATTGGATCAATAATTCCGTATTCTGAGACGTAATTACAGGCTGGATTTAGATATGAAATTTTAGACCCATGTCAGTAATATTCACTAGCGAAGTTAAGTACATTAATAAAAAAAAAAATTCTGCTGAAATTATTGTTTCACCATTAGGTTGCAGAATTAATGTACCCCCCCATATATATATATATATATAATAAAAAAAGGCTCATGTGTGTAAGGTTTTATGTATATATGTTTATGTGCACATATGTGTATGTCTATGTGTGTATGTGTATATGTATGCATGAGTGTATGTGTAGTGATATATATATATATATATATATATATATATATATATATATATATATATATATGCACACGTATATGTATGTATGTGCGAGTAGATATAGATATGTTGTTGTGTATGTGCGTATCTACGTATGTGTTTTGGGGTATATAAATAGTAGGTCCTTATTAGATTAAATATTCGTTAATTTTTATATGTTTATGTTAAATTTGTAACCTGTAGGTGATATTACTTGCTTTGTCAAATTTTCTTGATTACACATCCGTTCTCTTATAAATGGCCTTCGTTTTTAGTTTACCCTCACCCACCTCTTTTTTTCCCTCTCTCTCTCATCTTCTGGATTTTAAGTTTAGATCATATCGGTTTTTATTGTGCGTAGTGTCACCACAAATGTATACACACGTTTCCGACGTCTGTTTTTTTTAATTTTAATCTAGGTCAGCGAATCGGTAGCGAATTATGCATCGAAAAAATAATTCATATTTATCTGTATCTCACTCATTTAAACCGTCATTTAACTCCTCTCTTTAAAACTTCTCTCTGTTAAATTTTAATCCCCACCTTCATGCCTTCCTGTTCTACTTTCTTCTGTTACAAATCTCTCAAGAGCTTTCAGACATTTCCCTCTCACACTAATTTCCCACTCCCACACATACACTCTCACTAATTTTTTTTTTTTTTTATACCCGGAGTTATATTTTCCGATTTCTTTTTGAATTTGTAGGTCTAATGAATTGGATCGTGATTACGATTCCAATGTAATAAATTATAACCATGGAATATTAGTGTTTGAGCCTTTTTTATTATATTCTTACTTTGTCCTGGACATTGAGTTCTCCTGATTCTATTCTCTTAGGAATATATATATATATATATATATATATATATATATATATATATGACCACTAATACTAATATTATCATCTATCTATCTATCTATCTATCTATCTATCTATCTATCTATATATATATATATATATATATATATATTTGTTTCATTAAAAGGACTAACAAGATACTGCGATGAAGATTTTATTCAAATTTTTTTGGTTCGTATAAGTGATTTCTTTTCTGGATATAGTGTAAAACCTGTCCTAATGATTTATAGATTCGAACGCTTTCGGTTATTCTATCAGCCATTTTCAAAGATGGGTTTGTATTTTAATTTTTTAACTGAATGTGCAAAATTTTTTTTATATGTACCTAGAGTGATAAGAATGATTTCTTGCTTTAACACACACACACACACACACACACACACACACACACACACATATATATATATATATATAAATTCATGAATCATTCATACAAAAAACAAATATAGATGTTAATGATTTAAATGGCGAGAATACATCGTCGCAAACACATAAATAAGGTACACCAACCCTGAACCTGCATATGAATGATATGATCATGAGCAATTCCAGTTGCATAAGGTCTTTTTAATTTTTTACAAGCTTTCGTCTGTTCCTACAGACATCATCAGGTATGGAAGTAGATTTTGTTCTTGTTTTTACAAAACAAAATACAAAACAAAAACGAAAATAGAGATGCAATCTGAAAAAATGCTATGAGAAATGTGTTATTGTTTTGGAACGTGCGGTCGCTGAGTTTGAATTTAAATTTTAAGGTTGTGCGTTTTTGTACAAATATAGCAATAAGAGAATTCTTTTTTACTGGTAGATTTTACGTGAATATGGCATGAATATGGCATAATTTGTAAATTCATGAATCATTCATACAAAAAACAAATATTTTCGTTGTCCTCTTATTAGAGAAATTAAATTATTTGTAGACAGTTTAGAGACATTCAAATTTATATCAAACATTATAATCTTTATGAACCCCCAAAATAACACTTTCAAAGTAAAACAAAATAACAGCGTCTGTTTCTTGGCTTTTTTTTTTTACAAAGACAATTAGTGACATCTTCTCTCATGACTTCCTTCTCTCTTTTTCTCTCTATGGGCTTTTTCTCCTCTACCCTTTCGATATCAATATATAACTTCCGTTAAGTTAACCGTTTAAATGTGTCAATATCTGCTAACTCACTCATGTCTCCTCACTTTGTTAATTTACATATGTTCAATACGGCCCGTCAAAAATGTGTAAATTTTCTTTTCATTTTTTGTTTGGAAGTAAAGTCTGATGATCCGCAGTCCTTTTAAAAGGGCTGTGGTGAAATAATTTATTACATGGAACTTTAGGGTGGTCTGTTTTTATTTAAACTATTTGCTCTGGATTTACATTGAGCTCTCTGGATTTTATCCTCCTTAGGTTTACCCATATTACCTATTTATCCTATATTTATATATAAATATATATATATATATATATATATATATATATATAACATATACATTGTTTTATATGATAGAATTAATTGTAATTACGAACTTTTAATGGAAAGATACACACGGCTTTCAATCCTGCTTCAGTATTCGCATGTACAGTTATTGAAAAAAAATGTTTTGAGCAGTTCGTTTTTAGTCATGAAAGAGACAAGTAACTCCCAAAAATCGTAACACTATTTCGTTACGATAAAGATGTTGTTACTGATATTAACATTTAATGTTTATTCATATTTGAAATGGTCAAATGAAATGAAAGGCTTCAGTAAACGAAGATCCCCGAAACGTTAGCTTGAAGAATTGCCATGAGGTTTATCGAAAAAGATCAAATGGCAATGACAAAACAAAAAACAAAGCTTTTGACGCGTCACTTATTACGGTTGACATTAAGGTCAACCAAACAAATGAGTTTGTTAGATAAAAAGCACAACGGGATGCTTCATGTTTTCCGACAACACACACATATAGCTGAGTGTTTTAGCAACAAATACATACCTATATACATAATTGTTGTGTGTGTATGAATGCATAGGTGATATATATATATATATATATATATATATATATATATATATATATATATATATATATATATATTTATATATTTTTTTTTGTTCAAGTACTTGAACAAAAATGCCAAAATAGGAAGTTCAGGCAGTATATCTATAGTTAGAATTAAAATTTAAAAATATGCTCGATAATGGCTAAAACAATAGCCGAAAGCGCTCGGACATACAAAACATTCGGACAATGCTTACATACTTTATATCCAGAAAGGAAAAAAAAATATGCGAACTAAGAAAATTAAATAAAAGCTTAAAAGCAATACTTTCTCAGTCATCTTTAATGAAACTTGAAATTTGCTGCCCAAATACAATTATTTATTAAACAGTATACTTATTATTTTAAATAAAATAAAATAGATATTATTTAATATTTATAATAAAAGATTTTTAACTAAAATTTCGAACATGCTGGAAAGGATTAATATATTTAACAAAAGAATAAAAAAATACTTTGGTCTTTCCTTTTAATAATAACAAATATTTTGACGATAAAACTTTGTTTTTATTAAGTTTGGAGCCTTTTCTCATCATGATATGCTGTTTTTTAAGCGAATTAATGGAGGTACCTATTTAAATGTTATTTTTAATGACTACACATATTTAAGTAGACGCTACGTTTATTTATTAAACAGTATATTTATTTATTTTCGTCTACCAGCTTGAATAGTCAAGGAACCTTTAAAGCAAGGTGTTACAACTATAAATCATCCTTTATATTAGCAAAGAATACAAATGATACAAGACTTGCTAATTTGCTAAATGAAAGATAAAGACAAGACGCGCGTCCTATTGTGAAGTGGAACATGGTGAGGGAGATCCTTGTATTTGGTATCGGGAACAAAATGCGCAAGTTGTGCCAGGAGGAGAAGTTGGCAATAATGCAGTATGCTGACCAACATAAGCTACTAAATGAAAGTTTGGAGGAAATGACGACCTGGAAATATGCTAGAACGTTCTTCCTAGCAAATTTTGAGCGTGGATATGAATGTTTGTATTAATGAAGAATTTTTTCCCTTCTTCTTTACCCCTCTCCTTCTCTCCTTCTTCAGCGGCATGTTTATATATATATATGTAAGAGCGTCTCGGGGTAGAAAATTGGTTAAACTGCGGTAGCAGGAAGGTTGCTGTTCTCATAAAGTTTATATTATGTCTATACACACACACACACATACATACACACACACACACACACACACACACACACATATATATATATATATATATATATATATATATATGTAAGCAAATATATGGATATAGATCCGACAGTATGAAGAAAAATATACTGAAAAAAAAACAAAAATCCTAATATGCGATTATGCTGTTTTAATGTTTAATGTCAACGTCGGACGTTTCGGTCTAATAGTTATCTGTTTGGATTGGTCTTGCTTTTATGTCCATCGTCTTTTTCATGTTGAATTGTATATGGTCTATGTTAATTATGTTTTATGAATATGTCCTGAAGATGGTCTATTATTACCTATTGTTAGTCTGATATATATATATATATATATATATATATGAATATTTCTCTGATTTAACCAGTAGAGAAGACCTATCTGTGTGTAAGTTTTTGTTTTCCATGTCGACAAATATGAATATTTCTCTGATTCAACCAGTAGAGAAGACCTATCTGTGTGTAAGTTCCATGTTTTCCAAAAACTTACACACAGATAGGTCTTCTCTACTGGTTAAATCAGAGAAATATTCATATTTGTCGACATAGAAAACAAAAACTTACACACACACACACACATATATATATATATAGTTGGTCACTCGTATTCGAGGATACCCGTTTACTAGGGCGGCTAGCCAATCCCTATTGAAGGCGTTAGCGCAGGCGCATTTGTGTTTATTCAACACCCACAGAGCCCACCTGTGGTTTATGCAGCAACTCTGCTGAGCAGACCTTAGTTATAGTTTCTGGAAAAGAGCGTGTTATCTAGCATGAGCAACAATTTGAACAAGGCCAGCACGCTCAAACCCTCGGACATCGTGTTAGCACAGATATTGACGGACCCTAAATGTTCCGGCTCCCCAATTTTACTCACAAGGCTTGGGTCAACCTGTAATATAGTTTTCACTCAGCCACGTGCCCATATATATATATATATATATATATATATATATATATATATATATATATATATATATATGGCAAACTGTATTATTAGACGACGAGTTTGGTCCAATGTAGCAAAGGTACACAACTGTATCTAGAAATAAAAAAAAATGGTTGAATCCGTCAACATAACAATAAAAACAATATTTCCACACTTGGCAGTACTTGACGTAATTTTCAGTTGACAGTTGCTAAGGACATTTTGTTTTGTTGTTACTAATTACTTTGTTTTTAATAAATCTATCTATCTATCTATCTATCTATCTATCTATCTATCTATCTATCTATCTTAGTGTGGAAATAGACATCAATACTGCATGGTAACTGGAAATTTCACGCGTTAAGCGATCATTAGACCATCATGAAAACATCTTGTGTGCTTATGCCATAACGATGGATATCAAGTACGATGTTATGAAACATTGCTACTGAGGTCGATCCAGATTCAACTAAACTCAATGAATAATTAATGAACTTCAGAAAAAAAACGGCAGTTTAGAAGAAGAAAGTATAAAAGGAACTAGAAGAGAGAGAGAGAGAGAGAGAGAGTGGGAGAAAAAGAGAGAGAATAGAAAGAGAGAGAATAGAGAAAGGAAAATAAATAATGATAGATGGAGAGATTGGAACGAATAAGAAAGTTCTAACCTGTCGTAATTATTTTATATTTTAAGACGTCAAACAATGTTCTACGCGGCTGTTCTTTTCTCACATTTTCAATCAATTTTCCACATTTGGAAGCATGCTTTACTCCCAGTATTACACACATGCACACGTTCCTTTTCTTATATTATATATCTATATCTATGCATGAGATATATATATATATATATATATATATATATATATATATATATATATATTTATATATATATATATATATATATTAAGAAATGGACAAAGTCTGACAATTTATTTATTAAAGACATTTTTATGTTTAACGTTCTTTTTTTTATAGATACACGTATTTAAGTAAATGCTCTGTTTATAATAAACAGTATTAAATAACATTTACCGGCCTGAATGTCCGAGAAATTTTCATAGAATAGAATTTTATAGGATGCAGGTTCGAATCCTGTCAAAAGGACGAATATTTTCTAAGAAAATTTCTCGGACATTCAGGCCGGTAAATGTTATTTAATACTGTTTATTATAAACAGAGCATTTACTTAAATACTTGTATCTATAAAAAAGAACGAAACATTAAAATAAAATATATATTATATATATATATATATATATATATATATATATATATATATATATATTATCTTGCACATATATGCAGTTAGAATCTTGAATTGGCACGTGTATTTGCCAATATTGTATATTGTATATATTGTCGTGTGAATGCACTTATTAATATATATTAAGTTTCACCTATTCAAACCTTTGCAGCTGAGACCCGCTATGTCATGTATACAAAGTCGAATCATTCTAATTTCCGCCATGTTCAACGGCATCCCAGCCATCGTCTCAAAGAAATATGCCCTCGAGCTGACTCCTCTTCTCTCCAAACTCAAGTCCTCCTCTATAGTTCCTGTTTTTAAGAACTCTGAAGTACCTTCTGGCCCCTCTATCGTCCTGTTAGTCTCCTACTGCTTTTCGGCAAAGTATTCGAGGCTTTAATCAATGCTAAAGTAGGTAAGCATCTTATATCTCACGACCTACTCTCTGACAAATAATATGGCTTAAGTTTTGCTAGGTCTACCGCTGATGTGCTAACGGCTATCGTAGAAAATATATATCAAGAACGGCGAAGCTCGAGCTGTGGCTCTAGACATCTCGAAGGCGTTTCGCAGGGTTTCGCACGCAGGTCTTTTACCTAAGCTCCAGGGCTACGGTATTACAGGACGATTTTTTGATTTAATCCAATCGTTCCAATCAAATCGTGAAATGAAAGTCGTTTTGAATGGGTTCTCTTATAGATCATTTCGCACCAACGCAGATGTCCCACATGACGCTATCTTGGGTCCTACGCTGTTTCTGATCTTCATCAATGATCTTCCTGATGTAACCCATTCCCAAGTAGGCATTTATGCAGATGAAACTACCATTTACTCCTGTCTCAGTAGCAAATCCGTCAGAGCTGACAATCTGGCCTCTGCTCTTGAAAAAGATCTCTAATTATTGGCTAACTGGGGCAAGTAATGGCTTGTAAATTTTAATGCCTCCAAAACGAAACTGATCTCAGTTAACCACCTTAGAGAAACTTTACTGCTCGCCATCAGCATGGCTGATGCAAGACAGCTGGAGAGCAACACACTGCGCCTTCTTGGCCTCACATTTTTAACTGATTTGGAGTGGAACGACTACATTGAATAAATAGCTGTATCTTCTGTAAGGAAAGTTAAGTCCTTGTGTCGTACCAGAAGGTTATTCTCGTCAGAGTTTATCTTGCACATTTGCAAATCTACCATTCACCCGTGCATTGAATACCGTTGCCATATCTGGTCTGGTGCTCCTGCTATTGTTCTCGAGGTTCTTCACAAACACCAAAAAAGATCTGCAATTTAATCGATCCTAGCTTGTCATCTCAACTTCAGTCTCACCGACATAACGTGGTTTCCCTCTGTCTTTTCTACAAATGTTTTCACGGCAACTGCTCTGACGAGCTTTTTTTTCCTGGGTTGCGACTACGCGGTTTTAAGCGTGCTACTAAATTGACATCTAGGCCCCTCCTTTACTCTTGAAATAGGTAAATGTGACCACCATTTCTAGTCCAACAGTTTCTTTTCTCACACTTCCCGCCTGTGAAGCTCCCTTCCGTTTCCTCGCTTCTCTGATAACTACAATCTTCAAAAATTTAAATGCAGCGTCAATCGCCATCTTCTATCTTCTTGAATACCATTAATCTTTTGTCCTTTCCTCAATCCTCCCTATACTCAGTCTTTTCTCTCACTTTCACTTCCTGTAACCTCCTGCGTACTAGTAGGATTCCCGCCTTGTTTGGGATGAAAATGGTTGGTTGACAAATATGGTCTGTAATTGGATCACCAATCAGAAGCCTTTTTGGTCTGACAATTTCGTCCATAAAGGCTGAAGCACTGAGTTCTACAAGTAGATCGGAGACGAAAAGTCAAGAGACATATCTTCCCATCTGACATCAGATTCTCTCTAGCCATGTAGAAGACATTGTGAAGACCCCGGATCATTGAAGAAAATCCCAGACTGTGAAGCAACTACTGAAATTACGATAATGACGCGCTGATTAGCACAAGTCGGTAGTGCTGACAAATCGTCTCACTGTGTCTTTTTTTCTTTCCCACTTGGCGACATTAATACTTATTGAAAAGAACTATCTTCTTTCAATAATCAACTGGCCGAAATGAACATTTTCTATTCTTTATGCATTATTTAAAAATCCTGTGACAATAAATATTTTTGTTATTTGTTAACGGAGAGTTGCGTAATTACTGATCCTTCTAGTAACGCGTACCGACCCTCCTGACCACCAGAAGAAGTACCACCCGAATTTTATCATCTCCCATCTGTGGATCTTTCAAACACAGGGTGGGTGCAAAAGGAGTTGAGAGAAATCGGAAACACATGTGGTAGTCACGGAACTAAGACCACACCTAGTGCCTTGCCTAGCATAGGACTACATATTCATGAATTATTTATTTATTTATTATTATTGTTATTAATAATAATAATAATAATAATAATAATAATAATAAAAAAAAATAATAATAATAATAATAATAATAATAATAATAAAATAATAATAATAATAATAATAATAAATAAAAAAAAAATAATAATAATAATAATAATAATAATAATAATAATAAAATAAAAAATAATAATAATAATAATAATAATAATAATAAAGAGTACTATAGAAGGGTACGACTGGTATTAAAAAACCTCAGAACAGAATTATGGCCATTAATAACCTTGCATCCCAGTGGTCCAATATAGTTTCAACATCTTGAACTGGACTCTAAATGACATCAGACAAATGGATTCTAAAACAAGAAAGCTTCTTTCTAAGTATAAGATGCATCATCCAAAGGCTGATGTAGACCGTCTATACATACCCCCGTAAAGAAGGTGGAAGAGGTCTTATTCAGCTAGAATTGTCATACAAGACAACAACTATTGGCTTACTAACTTACATGGAAACAACAAATGACTGGATGATAAAATTAGTGAAACAACATGAAAACAGAAAGAAAAAATATTCAATAATAAAAGAAGGCAGTAAATACAAACAACATTTACATTTAGTAGATTCTGTAGTAAATCAAAACAGAAGCCAAGAACCAACTATTGCAGCAAAAGATATGAAAAAGAAAGCCAAGGATAAAGCCCTTGAACAGATGAAACAACGCTGGCAAGACAAACCTCTGCATGGCCAATATCCAGAACGTGCAAATAAAACCCAATGTTGATAAAGTTAATACTCATCGATGGTTACGAGCATCTGGATTAAAGTCTGAAACTGAAGGCTTTATTCTGCAACGCAAGACCAGAGTCTTTTCACTAGGAATTTTCAGGCAAATATCATACATAATAATGTGGATCCAAAATGCAGGTTCTGTGACAAATACCAAGAAACAATAGACCATCTAATCTCAGGATGTTCTATACTTGCCCCAAATGAATATAAAAATCGTCACGATAGAGTAAATACTAACTGGACAATGTGCAAACACTTTTGGAAAATGTGTAAGCAAACACTGGTATGAACATCGGCCAGCGCCGGTTACAGAAATAGAAGATGTCACCATTCTATGGGATTATACCATCCACACAGACAGAAAAATTGAAGCAAATAGGCCGGACATTATTGTCAAAAACCAGAAAGAAAAAACTTGCCTACTAATTGATATGGCTTGTCCAGCGGATTGTAACATAGCAACCAAGGAATTTGAAAACTATCAAAATAATAAAGACCTGGAAATTGAAATAGAAAAATGTGGAAATTGAAAACAAGAATAATACCAGTGGTAATAGGTGCACTTGGAATTATAAAAATGGAACAAAACAACACATTGAAAGAATCCCTGAAACCCCAGCTTAAGAGACATACAGAAAATTGTCTTATTAAGTACAGCACACACACTAAGGAGAACTTTGTCTATGTAACGCTAGCAACTTCATCGGAGATAAAAAAAAAAAAAAAAAAAATTAACATGAAATGTGGCTATAACAACACACCACGACCTGCCTTAGGTCTTTCCGCAGACTTGGTAGGTAGTGTGTCCATAGCAGAAATCGAATGATGATGATGATAATAATAATAATAATAAAAAAAATAAAAATAAAAATAATAATAATAATAATAATAATAATAATAATAATAAAAAAAAAATAATAATAATAATAATAATAATAATAATAATAATAAAAATAAAAATAAAATAATAATAATAATAATAATAATAATAATAATAATAATAATTAGACAAAACAAATGACAGATGCTGTTTCCAAAGAATATAATAAATAAATAAAATAAAATTTAATATTTTCTGAAATTTGAAAGTATTTAATTTGATTTATAAAAAAAATACGTAATTGTTTGGAGGAGAACAAGAATATTTTAAATTTCAAAAAAAAAAAAAAAAGTAAATAAATAAATAAAAAAAAAAAGTATAAGATGCTCAATTTAATTTCCGTTATTTTAAATGTGTCAAAAATATCAATTTTATTTAAAAAAAAAATGGTCCATAAAAATAATTACAAACATTATGAAAAATAAGGAAACCCAAGTTTATATTATTATATAACTATTATATAGTTATTATATTATACTAATTTTATCAGCAGGACACTGTCATTGGCCTATTTAGCTCTAGCGCGGAGAATTAAATTAGGAAATGGGTAATTCTTAATTCTAGGTAACTTTTTGCTTTAGCGTGACATAAATGCAGAAACGGCATTCATACTGGCTTCCATATAAGATGATAATTGAGAATTATATTTCAACGTCTATTTACGAGTGGTCTCCTCCACAGGTACTTAAAATTGAGGACATTATTTAAATGCATTTGCATTACTATATCAGTGTATAAACGAAAAGATATTCAGTCAGTTACGCGCTTAAACGATTATGTATCTTTCGATATCTTTTTCCTGCAATAGGTTGCCATTTCTTTCTGCGGTAGACCAGTTGCCATCCAAGACTATAGAACCCGGTCTGTCCTACTACTTACTCATAGCTGTGTGGGGTGGGGGGGAAGAAGAAGAGGAGTCATGCCTTTCCAAACGGTATTATCACGTAAGTGAATGTAGTGGATTTGAACTCGGCTCTCCGATTCCTCAATCCGAGCCGCTATCCACTACTCCACCGTGAATATAATAAAATAAATATATAATAAAAGAAAAATAAAGCAACAGATATTACTTGTGTGAAAAAAGTGAAATGTGTTAGTTGCATAAATAGTAACAGATTTTAGTGGCGTGAAAAGTAACAGATTTTAGTGGCGTGAAAAGTAACAGATTTTACTGGCGTGAAAAGCAACAGATTTTACTCGTGTGAAAATTTAATGATATAAAAAGTAAACGAAACTAAACGCAGTAGTCAAGAACAGCCAATTTTCTGCTTAATATCAGTATATTATCTTTGCCGTCTACAAAGTATTGGAAATAACTTTCAAATGATTGTCAACAACGGATTTAATTCAAAATATTTTGCAAAACTACCTTTATCTCCAATACATTTACTGCTACTTTAGGTACACAATCTGTTTCGAAGTCACATTTCTTATTTTCTTACTGAGAAATGAGCAATATTATTATTATTTTTAAACTTCAATGTATTGATATTCTTTACTGAACTAGAAAATCTCTTCCTGTCCCTGAAGTTTAAAAATTCAATCATTGAAATCTATACAAATAACAGTTAAAAAAGCAAACAAATTCAGGTCGCCCATTTTCTCCTCAGAGAAAATTATAAATAGTATTTTTCTATTTCAAAATTGTGCTCAGAACATACTCTCTGAAAATCCAAATATAACATTTCACAACATTCCCTGAAGTTTTATCAATTTAATTCCTTTGTTTTAATTTTATTTCCATATTTTGCGATCACTAACATTACCTGATCCGGTTTTCAAGTTTTACAATACCTTGCTATATAATACAGTGATACTTTAGTCAAGGGACACCTAAATATTCTTACAGCCAAATTTTAGTTCCGGCGGATTAACATATTCTTCTTTTATATGTCGTGTCCCTTCAGGAGGCTGGCGATCATGGCTTTCCCCAATTTCCTGTCCTTTGTTGCTCTTAGTAAATTTTGCTATCTCTTTTAAACCCCGTTCTGCCATCCATTAACACAGGGTCGTTAGGTAAGTTATGCACTGTTTTCCTTTTTTTTTCCTTCTTGCCTTCAATATATTCCGTGAGTGTCCTCAATATGTGCTTTAGAAATTTCAACTATCTCTTTCTGATATTATGTATAAATGTCCTTTTTGTTTTCATTTTCTCTAAAACCTCGTCGTTGCTCAGATGTTCAGTCCATGGTATTCTCAGCATCCTTCTGTAGAACGAGATTTCTTATGTTGGATTTTATCAGGACCATTATTATCATGTCTTCTGTTATGTAAAACATATTTAGACAAACAATTCAGAATGATTTTCCTGAAGGAATTTCTGTAAGAATTTATTTTCGAATTTTTACCGTATGTTTTATTCTGATAGTTTCTTTTGTCGTACTTCTTGCCTGTGGAACTCACTTCTGGTTTCTTTCTTCCCTGGCACCTACGATTTTCAAAAAATTAAATACAACATCAATCGCCATCTTCTGCCTTTTTGATTCCTGTTCTTTTTATTGCCCTTTCTCTTCACTAGCGTCTTTTCATTTCTTTTCACTTTGAGTAACCCCTGGTGTCTGAGTGTCATTATTGCCTTGCTTGGTTTGAAACGATTGAAAACAAATTCAAGTTTACTATCATTTTATACTTTTCTCTTGCTTATGTTCTTGTATTGTGATGATTAAAAATACGCCAAAGTTTCTGTAAAAAGGATACGAACCTGAAAATATTGATAAATCACAAGAACGTAGCAACAATGTTTCACTTGTAAACTGGCTGGTAAAACTTACTGGAGTGTAGTGCTCCACATCTAATCGTGTAATGGGTCAGTTGCGATGCTTGTGTTATGGGTTGGTCATCCTTGATGTAGGTATTTTTTGTGAGCATTAAGACTAGATACTCGGGTAGATAGTAAGCTTAACCTATTTTTGCCCTGAGTTGCACAGTAGAGGATCTAATGTGAATCGCAATCACTATACAATTTCATAGTCTTCCAAAGATTGATTGTTTTTTATGGATTATCAACCTTTTGCATTCTATTTAAATATTTTGCGATTATATGAATTTTTTGGAGATGATAATGATTTACTAATACAAGTTCTACTATTTAACCCATAGATGAAGGAAAAGAGGTGGATTCGTACCTTTCCCAATGCGTAAGTGTATATAGCTCGCCCAACTTGAATTAGAACTCGGTTATTCGATTTCCAATTCCGAGGCGTTAACCATTACACCACCCGCTCATCCAAACTTACAATACCTGGTATTCCCAAGCGGTTACCCATCTAGGTACTAACCAGGTTCGATGTTGCTTAACTTTGGTGATTGTAAGAGAACCGGTGTTTCAATATGATATGGCCCTAAGACTTAGTCTTCCAAACAAGCTTAACAATCGCTTTATGCTAAATAGAAACTTTGACATTGAGTAGACACTTTAAACTTAACTGGCAAATGTTTGTGTCAGATCTGTAGAGATTTCTTCAATTTCTCATTTTTGTTTAATTCCCTTGTTAGATTCTGTATCTCACTCTATAATAGTGATGAACACGAGTCCCCTAACCCATTAGGGGCGTAGGGGTACCGTATATACTGCAGCTATAGCAGTAGTGGTATGTCTGAAGTGGTTTTGAATTCAGAGTTTTTATTCTTTGGGGCTAGTTGCCGTCTCAAACAAAGGCATTCATCCAGCCCAGTTATTTGACTCATAGCTTGGTGGAATGGAAAAATAGTGAATTCATACATTTCCCAAGAGTATTTATGCGATAGTGATCGGAATGAATTCGGACGGAATTCTAACTCGGACCGAACGATTTCTGTTTTAACAGCTATACAACCCGCACATCTCCTTCTGTAATTATGGAGAACTACACTTATATTTCATATCTTGAAGAATTTTTGAAGCAGAGTCATTAGAATTTAAAATTTCGAGACAATTTAAAATCTCCTATCTGCCTCTGACCTTACTAACACGAAATTTCGACCGATCCATTCGAAGATCTTCCTCACATGTAATGTCCGTACAAAAACATATCTCTTCTTCGGCCTGTGTGAAACAATTGAAAAACGGTAGCAAACAGACTAAAAAAAAATCAACCGGTAACGCTTTTATAATATAATTTATATTGATTTCTCTTTTTTTCAATCAAGCATATAATATCTATATGATTGAACTTCCAGTCGATAACGGACGGTTTGTGAATGTATATTTATATGCTTATATGGAACGATGAGCGTGCAATTCCGAATTGGCATTTCAAAAGGTTACGGTCGTTTTTGGAGTGTGCGTATATATATGTAAGTCTAATGACCTCCAAATGTCAGCAGGACGCTTTAATCTTTACATCGACTTAACCTATGTTTACATAATTTGGGATACGCATTGTAAATCTCTGTGCATCACACATTACCCGTCTACTATTTATAATATGCGTAAATGTGCACTCTACATATCTGTGTGTAATATTATCGATGAAAAGACTAATACGAACAAGGGACGAAATCTCTCATATGTAAAATTGTTGTTGTTTCATGTCCGGACTTTCCAGTTAATATCGGCAATTAGGTGTGTGGCTTTGGGATTTTCTTTCCGAACATGGATTCTCTTGCTTTTCTCTTTTGTGTGGGCCGCTTATATACATTATTACCATCTGGTTGTACCGCACACCGTAAGTGCTTTTCCGGTGCCACTGAGATCTTTTGAAGCACGAGGCTTTGAGGATAAGGGCACATTTCAAGATAAATTTCTGATGCATCTGGCTCCTTAGATGGTCTGATGTAACACTTTGTGAAAAGTCTACTTTAGTATTGTTTAGCGTGAGCTCAGTACATATTGGGATTACTCCACCCCAAGATAATCTTCCTTATGATAAATGTGGAGTAATTGGCCATGCTTAAATGTAATCAGCAAAATGCTTAACAAATTGAATTGACAAATTTCTCAATAAACAATAAAAAAAGGAAAAAAATGAACAGGGTAAAATAATACTAAGAAAACAATATATGCAAGTCAAAATTCGACAAAGCAATAGTAATAAGCAAACGGTTCACAAAGTAAGAATTGTGATTACACGCAAAAGGGATACAGTCAAGTGATTGTAGCGTTCTGACTTCAAGATAAGAAAGAAGAAAAATATGGTGAATAAGACCGAGATGTAGTCAATTGTTTTGGTTAAGAAAAAAATCACAGCATGCATTTGTAGGATTTGTCTATAAATTTGGTGAGAGGGATGCTGTTAGCAGTCATTCCAAAAGTTTGAAACCAAAAACAAAGATTCCTTATTAATATTAAATTCGATTCAAACTATTTAGTATTCCCTGGAGTAAATCATATATTACAAATTATACAAATTTAGAAGCAAAAATTTTTAATGCTTTTTTTAATGTTTTTTATTTCTTTTCTAAGATGTTTTTAGGAATATTGGTGCATTTATATTTGCCTCCATTGCTAGTTGGTATCAATATAACTGATTGCATTTTTTATTCAATCGGGTGAATTTACAATAGATGTATAGAGTTGAATCAAACAAGGAAGAATCTCATTCACTTTCAGTTCAAGACTGATAAATGTAGTCATTTAAGAATTGAAACAAGACGAATCTCTGAAGAATTAGCTCGGTGCTTGTTCCTTGAGGCGGATATAAGCAAATATATATCCATAGAAAAGATATCTAAACAAAACCCAGACCAAACCAAAAATAGCATGATGTACCACAGCACCAAAAGTCTTTAAAATAGGTGTCATAAAGTTATTTCGTGTTTTGTTCAGTCAAGTATAAGGAAAGATCGAAGTTATAAGCCTTATTTTAAAACTGAACTGATATGAATCAGGATTACTATTTTGATTTTGTAGTTGATACCCACAAGGATTTATTCGAGCTATTAATTGGAGACGTCGAAATCAAGTAAGTACAGAAATGTAATTATCCAGGAAGTGTTTTAACATGACGGAAATTGTCACAGAAATTCGAAGGCGCAGTGGAATAGCAAAAGATGCCTTCCAAAAGCTAAACAAAGTATTAAGGAACAGGAACATTTCGTTAGAAAAAAAATGGTGAACTATGACAACAATCTTCCTATATGACAGTGAATGCTGGATAATTACTTCTGAGACGAGGCAATACAGAAAGATGCAGAGAATAACATGGACGAAGCATGCGAGAAACGAGGATATTTTAAGGGAAATTGAAACAAAAATGAATCTTGTACTTAGAATCAGAAAGAGACAGTTGAAATTTCTGGACTTATACTAAAAAAAGATGGCATGAAGAATTCCATCTTCACAGTACATATTGAATAGCAAAGGGAAACTGAGTAATCTACCTAACGAGTATGTGCAAGGAGACAAACATTTTGTCAGAATGATGAAAGATAGGAAGTTGTGGAGGGCACTGACCAACCACATCCACAACGGACACGGCACATAGAAGAGATATTTCGGTAACGAAGTACTAAGTTCTGACGGTTAACAACACAAAGAAAGTGAATTCGGCGAATCAAATTCAAATTCCTACTGATGCCCTTGGGAAAGAGATGAATAGAGCAGAAGCACGTGACAAGATATTTGGGACGAGATGAGCACTTCCAAATAACTTTTATTGCCCCCAAGTAATTATGTAGAAATGTGTCAAATATCATACGTGTCATCACGTCGTTGATTTTTGATGACGGTTTGTGAAAGGTGGTGATTATACGGATAGTGAGAAAATAAGTTTGAATCCAATCATTTTTCACTTGGAATTGTCCAAAGTTAAATGTTTCAAATAATTCGGTGTATGGATAAAAGTTATAACAATTTTTTTTTAAACAAGAGATAGGGAAACTGAACATAGAATAGGTTGCGCTAGAGTTTCTCCTAACGCTGCACTTTGCTACGAAACCAAAACATTAACGTAAAATGTCGAGTATTGTTAACTAGCCTCGTCGGATCGTGACATTCATATGGATGTCAGGCATGGCGCCAAACACTTTCAAAAATATCTAGATGTCATCTTTATATAACCACTTTCTCAGATCAATGGCTAAAAAGGGTTTGAGCGAATGAATCCTGTAGGTTTCAGCGATGGCCACACTTCTTGAAACCTTTTTGGTCATGCGTTATAGAATCACAAACCAAGAACTGTACGAAATAAAAGAAACCGTATCACTTGAAGACTTTTAACAACAGCAAAAACTAAAATGTAACTTGAAGGGAAAATGATGTTATAGTCTAGATACTGAATTCACACACTCCGTCAAATAAAAGGTGAAGAAAGAAATCCCCATCAAGGTCAATAAAAGTTAATGAACACGAGACATCTAATTTTCCTGCAATAGTATAATTTTATAAGAATAAGCCAAAAGTAGCACTGACTGCTTGACCAATAAATGTCGAATGTCATAAGGAAGCACCTAATATAACCATTTTTGACAAACCGTTGTTCATAAGGCAGTAGTTGTAGAACTTATCTGAACGGCTTAGTTAGGAATTTTATAAGGCGTTTTCCATTAAGTTTTGCCTTGTTGTAGATTTAATATGAAAAAAAACAAAAACAAACAAAAAAACAATACTCGTTTTTGTGCAACAGATCTGAATAGAAATATTTCACCTATCAGGAAATTATATTTGTTTGTTAAAACTACTTTCAATGGCTGCGATGTGAATTATTCTAAAGAACACAAATAAGCTATATTGATTATATTGAATGTATGTGACTCAATACATTTTTTAAAAATCTCTTTTAACGAAAGTTCAACTGACGTACGTGCTTGAAACACATTTACGCGTTAAAAAATGCAAATGAAGACAGGCACATAATGCAGGGGACATTTTTGTTTAACAAAGAAATATTAGTTTCCGGTGTGATTCGGATCACACACCACCAGTTCATTTTACTATATTTCTTTATTGTAACCACTCTCTTGGCTTTTATTTTACTCACAACAATTTCATCTCCAACTTATTCTGTTAGTTAAAATGACACAATGGAAATATATTAATTCCTTGAAATTTGTAAATTACATAAAGGCAGAGTGAAATCAAATTAAATAAAAGGTGCGAACAAAAGACTGATTAACGTCCACATATGATGAAAGGTAAATTATATTTATGGTATGGATGCTAATGAAAAAACATTTTCGAATTTTAATCTAGCAGATTATGCGTAGTGACACATTAAATAATAAGTACTAAGTTAATTAATACCTATGGTTACATTAAATAGATTACTTAATTATTATCCAACAGTATTTTAAGAAACATAAGTAAATGAAAGAATGGCTTCTGGTATATATTAAGTAAAAATGCCAATTAATAAAATCTTCTATCATTTTTTAGTTGTCAAACTGAAAAGAAGAGAATGTCAGTAAAAGCTTACAACCGACATTTTTTTCTATTGTCAATTTGAAAGAACGAGGAAATACCAGCTTATGAAAACTTTCAATCGACCATTTTGTTGTGTAGAAAGATGGCCGACCTGCGCTACACTAAATTTTTAAATATGAAATGCATGCCCAGCTGTGCTGGTCAAACACTTTGCCTCTGGGCAGAGAGGATCCCCAGATGATGCTATGTCGAAGAGCAGTCTCGTCTCGTCTCGGAAAACAGCTACCCGACCCTGTTTTATACGGGAATTTTTGACGGAGCCTACGGGCTTGTATACCCATCTTTAAATTCGGCCTTGCTCCACATCTGACCGCGTGGGGCAGTAAGTAGATATCCTGCAGTTGAAGATTCGTCTCCAGCTTTGCTGGTCAAACTCTCTGCTTCCGGGCAGAGAGGATCCCATGTCGAAGAGCAGACTCTCGTCTCGGCAAACAGCTACCCGACCCCGTTTTATACGGGGTATACGGGGAAATATTGGCCGATCTTACGGGCTTGGATACCCCTCATTAAATTCAGCCTTGTATCACATCTGACCGCGTGGGGCGGTTGGTAGATATCCCGCAGTTGGCGATTCATTGTGAAATTCACTTGACTCACTTCTAGCAATTGACTACTTCTTCTACGCGCCGCTGGCGAATCTTATAATGATTTTCCAAGCGTAGCGTAGATGTGGCCCAAAGCCTAAAGTATGGGGCGCTACTCAGTCGTAATTGTTTTAGCGAGACAAGCCTGCTAACCATTACACCGTGAATCTTATATCTGTTGTTCGTATCCTAAGTATTATCGTTCATTATCAACCTTCGTTTGATTTAGTAACCTTCACTAGGTTACAACAATAATGTTTGGTGAAACTGTATTAGTTTTATCTAATATTTTCAGTGAAAGAATCCCCTATTTTATACACGTTGGCAATGCTTACATCTCACAAAAAAGATGACAAAGATTATGTTACTTATGCTGGTATTGTCAATCGCGAATGTGAAAAATTTAAACTGAACGAATTATCTCCAGGTATGTTTACTTTTTGTGGAGATTTGTCAAGTAAAGATACAGAAATTCGCCCGCGCTTTCTAACAAAGTAAAATTAACCTTAGAGACAGTGACAGAAGAATATCAAAGAACTCTAAATTTAAAACATGATACTGCAAAAACTGAATAAACGGATATTGTACAAGCTCAGACAGTGTGAGCAAAGGGGAAAAAATAATTATACCGAATCCGTGTTACGGTTGCGGAGGACTTCATTCTAAGACAAATTGCCCATTCAAAAATAAGTCTTTCCAATGAGGACAACTGGGTCATAGACAAAGTCATTGCAAATCAAAGCAAAGAAAAAAAAATAGAGACATTTTAATACAATAAAAGTAGTTTTGAGAACTTAAAATCTGAATGAGGCCCAGAACAGAAAATTTGTGAAGGTTAAGATGAATAACGTTGAAGTAAAACATCAATTTAACACAGGAAGCAACATTACTATGATAAATGAAAAACTCTTTGAAAAATACTGGTAAACGTACATTAACGAAAGCTAAAAATGTTGCAGATGGCGTGTCAGCAAAAAAAAAAATGTTTTTGAGGCGAAATTGCATGTAATGGCTCGTTTACCAGTAAAATATTAAAAATTAAGACATTCGTATTAAAAAGTAAATCGTTGAACTTATTGGGCACGGATTACTTCTTGATTTGTGGATTTTACTCGTAAATTCCTTCTGTAAGAATTGAATTGTTCCTCCTCTAAAACAAGTATGGCAGCTGAAATTTTTTTAAAGGGATTAAAAACAATTTTCTTACAGTGTTCTCCAGTGTTGAAATGTACTAAAGCGAAGGCAATTTTTCACTAATTAAAATGTAATTCCTTTTTAAAAATCTAAACGTAGTCTGCCTTTTGCAGTTGTGGAACCCATTAACAAAGAAATTGACAGATTAGAAACTCTAGGGGTTATTTTTCCTACAGATTATTCTGAGTGGGCAGTCCAAACGGCGTATGTAAAAAAAGAAAAATAATAATATTCATGTATGCGTAGATTTTTCTACAGAGTCAAATGAGTGTTTACTACCTCACCCATTTCTGTTAAAATTCCCAGAATAATTTTTTCTAAATTAAATGTTAGAAGATTTTTTTTTCAAAAATTGATCTGTCAGACGTATACTTTCTAATTGAAGTGCATAAAAAAATGTAAAACACTGTTAACAATTAACACACACAAGTGTCTATACAATTTTAAGAAGTTACCGTTCGAGCTCAAAGTGGCGCTAAGCATTGTACATACCCAGCAAGTAATGGATACGATGTTAGCTGGCATTGCATATTTAGATATGATGCATGCTGCCGTTCCATATATGGGCGACGTGCTCATAAAAGGCGAAACTAAACGTCAATATTCATAACACAAGTATTCTAGAGGATTAAGGGTTCAAACTCAGTGAGGAGAAATGTCAATTTTTTAGGGGCAATATAAAATACCTGGGACAAATAATTAATGCAAATGAGCGTAGACCAGGCCCATCAAAGACGAACGTTATAAAAAATAAGCCTGAAAACCTTTCTACTTTACAATTATTTCTTGGGCTCGTAAGTTATTACAATCTTTATGTGCTAAACATGCATAAATTGAGAGCGCCTTTAAATAAATTATTGAAAAAAAGGTGCGGAATTGGTCCGATGAATGTCAAAAATATTTTGAAGTCATAAAGATCTGAATTATCGTTAACGCATTTAAATCCTGATTTAGCACTATATGCTAGCGATTATATCATTAGAGCAGTTATTATGAATTAAAGAATGATAAAATAGAATCAGTTGCCCGTGCATCTAGGACGCTAATAGCGACTGAAAAAAATAGTAAAATCGTAAAAGCGCTAGTTATTATTTTTGCAGTGAATAGAATTCACAAAATGATACACGACATGAAATTTATTCTGCAAACAGATCACAGCTCATTATTGACAATATTTAGTTCTAAAAGAGGTATTCCGACATATACTGCCAACAGTTTTTAAAGTTGGGTAACGATTTTACTAAACTTAGGTACCTCCACGAGATCGCTAAAAAAAAAAGACCATAGCATGATGAAAAAGACGCTAAACTTGACGAAAACGAAATTTTATCCTCTAAATGTTTATGCTATTATTAAAAGGAAAGATCAAAGTATTTTGGGGGTATTTTTTTTACATTTTTTAATCGGTCCTAGCAGGTCCGAAATTTTCGTTAAAAATCTTGTTTTTTTTGTCAGATAATCGATCATGGCAACCATTTTTTTTCCATTTTATAAAAAAAATGAAAATCTCAGTTTGAAATTCTTTTGAAAATCAATTATCATTTTTTCAAAACTTATTTTAAGAAAATGAGAAATTATAATGTTTATTTAAAATATTTTGAACAAAGCTTAACTTAGCTTCTTCGCCGAAAAGATGTAGTTTGAAAATAAAACAAAGCAGGTCATAGACTTTCGCGTCACTTTACAGGTGATGAATGACATATTGACGGATTACGTGAGGATAATTCCTTAATTGTATTCTGGTTGGTCTTCCGTACTTTGTAATTACAGGCCGATTATAAATGCAAAATTACATTTCTTAATTACTGCGGATCTTCTGATTAGTCAAAACGATACAATTTACAACGCGCTAAAAAAAGATCTATCCCATAAGGACACTTACGAAAGTGGATGCGACTTTCAACTAATTTTATAATATTTTAACAACTTAAATGTAAAAATCTAGTATAATTAAAGAAATAACAAATAATTGTATTAAAAATTCATTTTCCCTCGAAAAACATTTTCGCTTTCAGAAAACATTGTCCATATTCATAAAAACAACTAAAAGCAAATACAAGCATTTGAAATTAAATAATATCTTTGTTTTATTGAGTTTTGTATGTTACAATTCAGAGCTGATTTTCAGGTAGTGGGGTCCAATTAAAAACAAAAAAAAACAGAATTTACATTCCTCAAAGCCTTGTGCTTTTAACTATTGTAATCACTAAAGTTAGTGGGGGAGGTAATAAATATAAAAAATATTTCTGCCATGACTTTAATAAAAACAACATATTTATAATAATTTCGATCATCTGTGAATAGTTTCTGAAAGTTTCATTAACACCAGACAATTATTTTTATTTTTGCAAGATTTTCCAAATTAATGTGTGTCATACAAAAAAAAAAAAAAAAATAGCTTGTTCAGATTAATCCCAAAATTTAAGGGAACTTTCTTTAATTTCTGAAAATGAGATAAAAAGCGTTTTGTGTAACTCAATAAAGGAACAACCCGTGGCGTTGGACGAAATTCAAATACAATGTCTACATTTTGGAAATGATGAATGACGTAAAAGTGAGATGGAAAGAAAAAAAAATAAACCAGGTGTTACTGAAAATAAGTCTTCTTCCATCTGTGATGAACTCTTGAGGTATACTGAAAGTGTAGTAATTTCTGATTTTTACAAAATGGCCTGAAATATTTAAGTATAGAAGACCTATTGTAACTGTAAATCTTTTTCATGAACTGTTTACGAGATTTGGAGAGAGATACTATAGTGTGTGATAGGAGCGGCTCCGTCAAAGGACAGAGTCGCAACTGAGGAAAATTATACTGAGAGGTGCCCAGCCCTTTGGAACAGCTGCCCGAGGTCGCGCCCTCTCATTGCACCAGAGAGAGAGGGATCGGTGCTTGCACCGAGGCCAGCGCAAGTGACGTTTGCTGGGGCAGCGGGCAATTTTTGTTCCTAGACCGGGTGTACGCGCTCGGGTCCCCACTTTAAAAACTGACCTTGTGACACAACTCGTCTTAGTTGGGGAGATAGAGTAAAATATTTGCAGTTGAACATATAAAATCGCCGCTATAACATCCAAGATCAAACGTTTGGGCTGAACGTTTTGTTGATACGCTCAAAAGAGCGTTAAAGAAATAAGAAGGGAAGGAGACGGAAGAGGTAATGCTACAATTTTGAAGAACTTACAGGGTAACCGCTAACCCTAATATTACATCCTGGATGTTACCAATGGAACTAATATTTGGCGGGAAAATTAAATCAGTGTTTGACAAATTACTACCTATAAAAAGTTGTCATTGTACGAAATTAACTATAAACTCTTTCAAAGATAGAAATAAAGAATTACAAGACAGGAAAGAAAAGTTGGAAAGAGGATGAAATACTAAATCGAATTGGTAAGGATGTTGTATACGTAAGTAAAAAGATCGGAATTGGTGACATAAAAGGCATTTAAACCAATTAAAACCATAATACGCCAAGGAAATAAAAACAAAACAAGAGATTTATCTATGGAAATGCTGTACGATACTGTTGACTTGCTAACTCCAATGATAAAAGAAATAGAAATACAAGGGAAGGATTGGAAGTGGTCCTCAAAAGAAAAAATACGTATTCAAAAGAGAATGCATTTCTTGAAAAGGGAGGTGTTGTTTAGAAGCTATACTAAATTGTTTAACATAGACTCATTCACTCAATATGAGTAGGACTTCTGCTCATAGAAATGTTGTCGCAATGTGTGTCGCACGCATTGCAGCACTAACTACGGTATTCACTATTATTGTATTATTAATTCATGTGTTTAAACAGTTTCTTCATTAATCTTTTGTACCAGTCTTTTCTTGGAATATTATTAACAGAATTACAAGATTATTCGAGAATTATAACACATTTATTTCTGTTGTCAATTTGAAAAAGAAGAAAATATCAATTAATAAAACCTTTCACCCGTCTTTTTTTTCTCTTACTAATTTGGAGAGAATACTAATTAATCAGACCTCCAAAAGTCAGCCCTTATTAGTGGTTTGAAAACATTTCATTGAAAAGCTTTTTGACAGAAGGTAAGTTACAAATAAGTGGAAAACCAACAAATTGAACAAATATCAAGTAATCTCCATTTGTGTTGGTTTTGTTCGAAGTTCTTGTCTATATCCTCGGATATTACTGAATTCTATATATTGGAACAAAACCTTTGTCAATTAGTAGTGTCTGAGTATGTGACTGAAGTTTTTGACATATATGCCTACTCTGAAAGGTGACATTTCAACGCGTTTTTCTATAGGATTTGCGTATGGATTGTGGATTTTGAATGTTTTTAAATTAAAACTGAAAACAGACATGCATTTTCATCATTTGATGCTCTTTCATATCCGAAAATAAAACTAATATACTGTACAAACAGCGAAAACATACGTGCCGTTTATGGAGATGGCACCATACTGTTCGAAATTTGGTAATTTTGATTTGGAAAGCCGTACACCTCTCGACATGCCTGTAGTCGTAAAATCTGCCTCTCGACAGGATAGAAGATATCTTCTCTTTAACCTGGGAAATCAGGCTTGCTTTACCGCTTGCCTACGAGAAACCATTAACGTAAAGCAAAATAACACACACACACACACACACACAAACAGAATCACACACACACACACGTAAGAGAAAATGAGAAGATATGGATATGAAGAAATGCATATCGAAAAAAGCTTCCTGTCTGTATATCAAGCGAGAATGAGCAACAAATTGAACAGCAACAAATTGAACTGCAAGTCGAGATACAAAGGTATAAAAATTGCGATATATTAAAATTTTTATCGAGAGATAGAGCAAGAAAATGGTAAGACAGAGAGAGAGAGAGAGAGAGAGAGAGACGTAGAAAATATTTACGCAATCCTTTTTCGCATATGAATCTAATAAATGTTCGTATAAAATTTCGATAAAAAAAAGAACATAAGCGGACAGCAATGACTGGAAGGTAAAATAGGAGAGAAAGGCTCGACGCAAACAAGGAATGAGTGAAGAGCAGAGGCATGAGGAAATCAACACCTGTGAAATTTCCACAGTTCCCGCGATATTGTTATTAGCCCTTTCCTTGTAAATGAGGATTTTTCAAGGATTCCTCCTGGTATTGTTGCTAATATTTCTATTTTTCATGTCGATGCATTGTGATGTTTGAAATGAGTCCTTGATCAGAGAATCAACATTGAAGTTAAGGAGATGGCTGTTGTCTCAGAAGCTCTCGTTAAACTCTTTTTATTCTTCAGATTCTTTTTTTTTTCCAATTTGCTGACATTTGATGAAACCTGCAGCAATGGCCCCTTCTTTGATTGTAGTCATCATAATCTTCAGCTTTCTTTTCTGTATTGTTACGTCGGATGCTGAAAAATGGCATGGTGACCTTAATGAAATCACAGAGCCTTTCATCATAGGTATGTGATTGTTTACGCCATCACAGTTCGAATTTCAGGACATACGAGGCTTCGACCGACGAATTCTAACATGGAATGTACACCCAAGCAACGATAAAATCTTAATAAAAATAGATAAAACAAGGAAACGTTTAGTTACAATCAAAAGAAAGAGTTTAGATTTCTGGGTCATATAAGGAAAGAGGACCTTTAGAGTTTATATTCACAGGACATATAAGAAAAGCACGGAGAGACAGCAAGCAACCTACTTACCGAGTCTTTGTGAGTAAGTGGCAGAACAAGGTTAAAGTGATGTGTTAAATAGTCAACATTTACTTAGAACCACAAAAGCACAGGAAGTTGGGGAGAGCCCTCTTTGATCAAACCCTGAATGAATGCGGTTGATAAGTGATGGAGACATGGTATCATGCTGAAAATTCTTCAGTTGACATCCTAAACAGAACATTGTTGTATTTTATGTTCGATAGCGTCATTCAACAGGCCATTTGCTCATTATACTATCACAAAGTAATGATTTCTCAAGGTTCCAGTAATTCGCAATACAGAACTTTTTTTTTAAAATCCCATCAAACACAGAGAAGAATTCTTCTCAATAGATTTTGTTTACGTTAAAGACGTTAAATTTTGTTCTGAACCTTGCTACAATTTCTTTCTTTTGGGATTAAAAAAAACAATTGGTTTCAATCCAAAAAAAAAAAAAAAAAAAAAAAAGAAAAGACAAATGTTTATACACTGACCAACATTCATTTCCCTCTAAAACCAACTTTATTGACTTAAGAAGATTTCTTTATGTTCATAAGCGACGTATTACAATTGACTTACTGCACATGCAAAAAAAATAAAAAATAAAAAAAATAAAATAAAAAAAATAAAAATCAAAATCTGAGTAAATTATAATGATACATCTAAGATTCCCCTAATATATTTTATAGTGATGTTCACTCTATAGAAGGCCCAGGTGCCACTCGAGGTATAGGTTACAGATTAACAGGCACAGTTTATGCGGATAGATGGGGAAGATGACGGTTGACCCTAAACTTGAACAAGTTAACATTGTAGTGATCGGGAAAACATCCTCTTAGGAGTCTGTTCCACAAAGCAGTGGTTCTCAGGAGTAAGCTGTTTGAGTGGAACTTACTTCTCATCAATGGAATACGGTGGGAATATGAGGATGGTTCGCTACAATGTGCTTAGCATGGCGGGTTCTATTCATGAAGGTTAGAAATGATGGAAGGAAGGAGCGTAGTTCGGCTGAACATTTTCTGGGAAACTTTGGATCAAGCAAATTAATTGTGCTTTTACAATACTGTTCTCTTAGTCACTAAAGGCAAATTAGTAAAGAATAAAGTAACATAGAGACCAATGGGATTAAGAATATTGAATTACGCCAGTCTTCTAGCTGTCAAGGTCCTGCCTGCTTAGGAGAGTGTTACACAATGCCATTCTTAATGTAAAGTACCCATACCTATGCAAGCATAAGAATTGCCTAGACTTCGCGAGCATTGTCACGCTGGAGTTGATATCCACAACCCCTCCCTTTTTTGACAATAAGGTTGGAATCCCCATGACCAGGCATCTCTCAATGCTTTTTCGTGAACTGTTCGAAGACAGAAATGCAGTACAGAGGTGAAGAACATATACTGCACACTGATCCCAGCTTGTGTTGAAAATCAGCATTCGAAAACTTGTCTTCAGCCTGCTCTCAAATCCTGGCTGCAAGCACCGATGGATAATACTGCTAGATATTTTCATAGGGATCTCGACCTGAATCACTTCGCATAATCTTAGCAAATGATCAAGCATCAGATTGTTTAAGGACGTCTTGTTCAAGACCAGAAATTTTCAGTGGCTCCTTTTGATATCTACCTCAGGATTTAAAACGTGGAATCGGATAGAAATAGGTTAACGAAAAACAAATAATGTTCAGTCCACAAATAGAAAGATTCTTTACAACCGCCCCACATATGGGGCTAAAAAATAATAAAAAAAAAAAAGCGAAGGACGAATATATAACGGAATAAAATTCAATATTTTTCTTATAAATAGTCAAGTTAGTAACATGTTTTATTGGTTAATTTAGACAACATAATGATTGTCGTCACGGAAAATGGAATCAGTGTGACGAGTTCAAGTTCCATTCTAGTCTGTTACGTTCACATTCGAACAAATGACCTTGGGGTCCCTTCTGACTATGAATTAAATGACTTGACTCTAGCCTTAATCGGCTGTTATGTATCATTCCAATTTTTATTTCAAAGTCAGATTGTGTGTTGACACTCGTCAGCGTTTATTAAAAAGGTACAAATACCACGCAAGTCACTAACGTACACCATACATATAGCCTATACATTACATACTCAAATGCAAAAATGATATACAGTATGTATTGGACAGTGAATCAAATCTTATTCTATAATATAGAATACCATCGTTGGCGTGGTTGTTATTAATTTGGGATGAGTAATAAAATGGTTTACGTATGATTGACCTTTCTTTTGGAAAATGAAATTAGGATGTGAATATTTGAATTTTTATTTCCGGTTTGTTTCTTACAAATCAAGTATGTTTGTCCGTGGGTTTCTACATTTACCGTTGCCTACTGAGTGCATTTATCTAATTACTTGCTTTGTCAATTGTTTATATAACAATGTTCTCACGTGACGAATATGGGCGAATCAGAGGCTTTTAGGATATTGCGTATTCCGGCATGATGAACTCAACACAACGCTGGCAATTTATGGAAGGTCATTATAGTAAAAATGATTATGAAGGAAATCCGCCCTCTTTCTCTGTGAAGGTGCTATCCAAAATATCGGGGAACTTGAATAGCATTCACCGAACAAGAGCAGTACGGAACCATGTTGCTACCCTTTATGAGTGTTATTCTTTGTGAGTCACTATCAACAGGTTTTGAAAAACAAAGTGGGAAGTTGGTTTTATGGTAATTTTTTTCATGGTCAAATTTCACGAGCTTCATACTTGATTGATTCCTTTCTGATACGTAAATTACATTAAACACTGAAAATTAATTATTTTTAAGAAATTCAAATCAGGTTCGGTGTGTGTGTGTGTGTGTGTGTGTGTGTGTGTGTGTAAAATAGGATACAGAATCCCGATAAAGTTTTGAAAATATTTGACAAATGGGAAACCGTTTCATTGAAATTAGATTTGATTACGCGTTTCGCCTTTCTAGGTTTCATCCGATCCAAAAATGAAAGAAAGTAATTTTGTTATCAGACATTGTTCCTTATTATTATTATTATTATTATTATTATTATTATAAGCGTTTATGCGCCAATTAAGAATAATGTTTACAATAATAACAAATAATGTCCGATAACAAAAACAATCCATTAAATAATGCTGTGATATATATATATATATATATATATATATATATATATATATATATATATATATATATATACACATTGGAACATGTAAGTTACCATGACGATATTACGAAAATAATTTGAATAAACATGAAGATTGTTTCAGAATATAAGTGTCGAGTGTACTGATTTCGTTGGAAACTGTCTTTTCTTCGAGTCCCCTGAACAGTGGGAGTCTAAATTAAAACTGACAGAACAAAGAAAAGAGAATACTATTTATTTGGTCAGTCCAGCCAGAGAGGATAGAAAGAGAGAAACAGTGTCACACCCATCGGCTGCTAAGTTTGTAATCCGCACATCTGCTTTATGTTCACCCCAGTATCAGTTCTTGTTTTAAAAATAAGTTACTCGGTCGATATAGAATGAAGTAGAGATATTTTTTTCATACATCGTGTTTGCGTGTGAGTATATAAGACGATTTAATAATCCTTTTTTTTTAAAATTTCTATCAGCACCCACTTGTAAATGAAACTTTGTAAGTTAGTAAACTTTATACTTATTAATGGAAAATTTTGTTCATTTCAAAAGGCGAAAAAAGTAATGTTTAAAGGCTACATCACATTGAAACATCGGTTTCCATACGATCACCGAAGTTAAGCAACGTCGAGCTTGGTTAGTATCCTAGATGGGTGACCGGTTAGGAATACCAGGTGCTGTAAGCTTGGATGTGCGGATGGTGTAATGGATAATAATAGATTACGGAATTGTTGATCGGAGAGCGGAGTTCCAATTCCAGTTGGGTTCGTTATATTCACTTATGCGCAAATATATTTGGGAAAGGCATGAAACCATCTCTTCTTTCCTAGCTCTCGGCTAATTAGTACTTGTATCACTAAAATATTATTATCTCCATTCAGAAATTTTTACAATCTAAAAATATTTTCTTGCTTTAAATAACCTGCTTAAGGTTGATAAGTCGTAGAAAACAAACGTATCAGTCAACAAAAAGTAAAACAATTTTGCAGAGATTTTTCCTTTCTATTTTCCCATTATTTTTCTTTTTTTGTCTTTAAATAGAAAGGGAACTCAGTTTCTCATTAATAAGTATAAAGTTTACTAATTTAAAGTATGATCTGACTTAAAAATTAATTTTAAAAGATTTATTAGAAAATACGTTATGAATAAATGTTTATTTAAAAAAATTAAAACGTCTTTATTATTTTCTTTCGTTGCTTTTGAAACGTTGTTGTTGAATAAGTCTATCAATAATGGAAACATATAAACTGCCACAGAAATGGCTTACGGCCACATACACTGGTTCCTGTACGATCGCCGAAGTTAGACAACGTCAAGCCTGGTTGTTACCTAGATGGGTGACCGGTTAAGAATACCAGGTGCTTTAAGCTTGGATTTGCGGGTGGCGAATGGGTAATGACTCGGAATTGTTAATCGGAGAGCGGAGTTCCAATTCCAGTTGGGTTCGTTATATTCACTTACGTGCACAAACCCTTGGGAAACGTATGAATCTACCTCTTCTCCCCCCAAACTATGGGTTAATTAGTAAAACTTGTAACATTAAAATGATTATTATCTCCAACAGTAAAATGAAATAAAATTGCGTGCCGGATATTTAGATTTCGGAATTAAATAACCCATAGAGGTTGATATGCCACTAACCAAAAACAGTCGACTAACGTGTAACAGAAATCCAGAGATTTTTATTAGAAATATTATAATTGTTTTTATTACTTATAGGCATTACGCTTAAGTGCCGAATACAAGGGAGGTCTTAATAATTAGGCGGTTCGGTGGAATTTTTACGATGCAATGAATTGGAAGTTAATAAAAAGGGGGGGGGTCTAAAATCATTAAAGGGCGAATTTCATAGAAGGAGTTGTCTTAATAAACTCAAGAGGTTGAAAGATTTCCATAAAAATAATATTGCCTAATTCTGTCTCGTTAAATTATGGAACATCCCCTATTGAGGTTTTCATTCATTCTCTACTTTGTAAATTATAAAAGCAACCGTCAAGTAACTGCTTCTACTTCATGTGCCGTGTCTCTTCAGGGCGTAGGCGATGATGTGTCTCCACAATTTCCTGTCCTTTGTAGCTCTTAATAAATTTTGTGGTTTTGTTATTTCTCCCAAACACTCTTCCGCCATTCATTTAGTTAAGTTCAAAGAGTATGTTTTGTGCTGCTTTTCTCTGTCTCTCTTGCCTTCAAACTGTTTTGTGAGTATCAAATTTCCCAAGCCCTCTTTCCTCATTATGTGTCCTAGAGATTACAGCTGTCTCTTCCCGATGTTAAGTGTAAATTTCCTTTTTGTTTCCATTTTCTCTAGAACTTCGTCGTTGCTCACATATTTAGTCCATGGAATCCTCAGCAACGTTTCTACTGCTCCTAGTCTCCTCTTCATCTTTGAGGAGATTGTCCAGCATTCACTGCTATATATGACATTTCTGTACTCTTTTCTTTGTTTCTAACATGGTTTTCCTAGTAGTTGCCTCTGGTGTGCTGCAAAGACAACTGTTATCCAGCAGAAGAATCTTCTGAAGCTTACAGTGACCATAGAAAGGTGTTGGTAACATCATGGCAATTCTTCGCAGGCATAATCCTATTTTTAGCTTCTTCCTCTTTGGTAAAGAATTAGCATATAATCTGTTTCTTTGTATTGTTCCCGGTCTGTCTGAAGCACAAATCTCGCACGCAAATGGTTAATCAGTTTTAAAAGTTATCCTCAAAAGCTTAAGACAATGTCAAGTCAGATTTGCTGCTAAGTCCAGAGTTGTGTACCACAGGGACTAAATTCTATTTTAACCAGAAACATAGTTGGAGAAAGAGAATTTGTGGCTAGAATTGCAGATATGTATTTGTAAAATTGAAATAATAATGTAGTGTAAATGTTTGCCGTGCAAAGAATAAGCGAATACATATTAGGACAAGATACAGCCCCATAATTCTGAGAATTTGATCATGGAAACAATTACTCTGAAACTTCCTTTCCACCTTCTTCAAAATATTCCCTTTGTAAGGAAGCACACAGACTTATAAATGGTAAAAGCAAAATTCAGTATGACTGATTTGTCCACACTGTTCAAATTCCACAAACGTTGTACAAGATCTGATTAGTTGATACAATGTCAAATTTAGTATAATATTCTCATTAGACAATTGACCCAACGCTGAAAATGTTTACTGCGTATCACATAATTGTCTTAACGCATAAATACTTACTGCTTATAACATAATAGGCCTAACGCATGTTTAATGCTTATCAGACAATTGAACTAACGAAATTAATATTTACTGTTTATAACATAACTAGTCAAACGCGTAAATGTTTCCTGCTTATCACATAATTGACCCAACGAAAGTAATGTTTACTTCTTATGGCATAATTAGCATATAAATGTTTTCTATTTATCACATAATTGACCAAACGCAAAAAAATTGTTTTCTGCTATTAGCCCAACGAAACGAATGCTTACTTCCTATAACATAATTAGCCTAACACAGAAAATGTTTTCTTTTTATCAAACAATTGGCCCAACATATGTAATGCTTGCTGCTTATAGCATAATTAACCTAATGCTGAAAATCTTAACGCTTTTCTTAAAGGAGCAATGAGGTACTCGACAATTTCTGATGTTATCAGAATTTTATGAAAACTTACGAAAATGCTTCCACAAGATGCTCTTAAATCTTTACATGGGCTTTTTTCATTTAAAATAATTTTTGAAGAATGCAAAAGCGTTAATTTTCATGATGTATGAGCTGCTATGGTAGGCATTTAGTCAGATATTTTTTTTATAATGATTAAATTTGATTTTTGTGTTGTAGTCACTGTCACAATCATAGTTTACTAAATGTAACAGAATGTGAGTATCACTTCTTGTTGACTCTGTGACAAAATAAAGATCCCAATATGACATATTTACACCGAGCCACATATATAAAGATTAAATACAAATTCAGAGATCACATATTCTTGACCTTGTACCACATTAAACTACAGAGTAAATAATTCGAATTCACTTATTTTCTAAATAAAACGATCCTAACTTTCTACCTGAATTTCTGTATTGAGGAGTTATAATTATTTACATTATTTACACTCGGACCATTGTCCTCATTCGAACATTGTGCCATCCGGTCTTGTCGATACAGGTAACCTTCATGGAATTTCGAACTGAACCCTTTATTTAATCTACGGGGGTAGATTATTCTCGCCCTCTCTCCATGTCTCGCGATATCTCGTCTTTTTCTTATTTAATACAGTTCAGTTATTACTCGTCCTGTTACTAATGAATCTAAGTTTGAGCGAGCGATAATACTGAAAAAGAACAGGCTTATATATTCCTAGACATGAACGACAGAAGAAGAACAATCTGCCTCCATAGATTAAATGAAGAGTTCAGTTTAAAATTCCCTGAAGGTTACACAAATTGAAAAGCCCGATGAAGTTTGAAGCACACTTTTATGATGGATATCATCGAGTTGAGAAATAAATAAGTTGTACCATCAATTTAAATTGTAGTTGCTAAAAAATTCCTTTTGATTCAGTTGATCTATGTTCGAAATTTCCTGAAGGTTACTCGGATTGATAATCATCTAATAAAGGCCTATGCTGGGTACAGTATGCTGGTAGTTTGATGGCTTTATTGACTGATATATATATATATATATATATATATATATATATATATATATATATATATATATACGTTGTGGTACGATCCACCTAATTTACATAGTTGAGTATGGGTTGGTACCGGGAAGACGGGGGGAAGTAACAAGAGATCCAATCCAGAGACTCTGCCCGACTGCGATTAAGTCAACCCATTCTACAGGAACAGTCTTCCCAAGAATATACCAAAACTAACTGTAAATATTGTGTACCTTTTCCTTGTTTCAATACATTTTGGTTACGTACATTTTGTGTTGTATTATTATTATTCCATGCTTATCCAAGCTTCAACAATATATAAAAGTGAACATTGAAGTCAACAGACACAATCGTCAGGCCGACGATTGTTTCATGCATGAAACAGCCTGTCGCCTCTGAGTGTCTGACTTCAATGTTCACTTTTATAATTATTTATTTACATTCGCTCTATCTCTGATATTGTGCATTTTATCTCATAAATACAGTACACCTTAAAACTATATATATATATATATATATATATATATATATATATGGGCCGCGGTGTGATTTTCGCTTCCAGCGTTTCGTATGCACGGGATTGTCGTTCCTTGGAAATCTTCCATGCAAACAAAACAGACTATCATTGTTGCTATGTCCGTGTATTGTTTAATTTATTGTAATATACTTGTCATCTTTGATGATGGCTTATGTAAGCCGAAAGCTTAGATAGGATTAAAAAAACATGTATCAATATGGTGATTTTCTTTCGTCTTTCAATGAAATGTTATTAAGCTTATTAGACGATATGAAAGGAATTTGAATAAATATATAGACAGAGCTTGTCTATATTATTTAATAAAACAGGCATTTATATATATATACTAATGCTTGTTTCATTAAATAATATAGACACGCTCTCTCTCTCTCTATACATATATATATATATATATATATATATATATATATATATAGTAAGAGAGTCTGAGAATACGGAACTGTATATTTTGCCCTCTTCTAGCCTGGGGATTTTAAGACGTCAACATCGATGTTTCCATATGAAACCTTGAGTCGTGGAAAGTAGTAACATAAAAGTATTGTTTTATTTATATTTATTCTGACTGAAGTTCTGGGATGAGAAGTTATCATGTTTTATATGGGAACTATCATCTTTTGTTATCACAGCGTGTTGGCAGTTGTATCTCGCACAGGCCTTCATTTGTGAAAATTGTGATGCAAGCAGATATTTCATCACTTTTTGCAGGTAGTAAAAGAGCTTAACAGATATACCGATATTACGAGACTCATTTATTCCTTGTAGCTTTCTTTTATTATCTGCAAAATGTGAAAATGAAATATCTACCTGCATAATAATTTTCTCAAGCCCCAAGACATTTTTAGGTCTATTTTGTAGGTAAAAGTATTGAGAACTTTAGGTAAAATATACTCCGATTTCGGGCGTCATTAGATCTATTTTTAGCAAATGCTCATTGTAAAATACGATACTAATATTAAAAAAAATACGGTATTAATTACATGTTTATAATGGTAATGGTAATGAAAATATTAACCATATCCTTATAAGGAAACATTGCGCATTCAGTGACCAAGTAGCTAGTGCTGCTATCGGTTGAAATTTACATAATTTTTCTCTTAAAACAATTTTGGAGGAAAATAAGTTTCTCAAGTACAATCTTTTCGCCTCTTCCAGTTAAATATCAGAAAGTATGACATCTATATAAAAGTCTTCATTATTTCAAGAAAATGTGTCTCTCAGGTTCAGTCGCTGTCATTGCTCTTACTAGTATTGATGGAGGGCTTCCTTCCTTGCCTTTTATTTGAGGTAATGTAGAACGTCATCATCTTGATTATGTCATCATTCTCTCTTCTAGTTACATGTGCTATCTATTTTAGTTATCGCTGCTGTTGAAAATCCTCAACTTACCGTAATTCCCCATGTATAATACGCCTTCATCCATAATATGCATCCTTAAATTTGTGCTGAAAATGTGGGAATATGCTTTTACTCACGCATAATACGCACCCCTTGTTTGGCAATCAAACCCTAAAAGTTGTACATTTCTAATTTCATTACGGCCAGCGTTTCCTACTGTTAATAAAAATAGTTTAAAACATAGAATAATATTATTCTAATTTAGTTTTATGATAATTCTCATTTTATTTTACATTTGTAAGTATTGATAGTTACATATGATTGTATTTGACATCCTTATGGGGTCGCAATCGCCGAAGTGTTAATGTCAAATTGCCGTATGTTTGTGGTGAGTAGTCATTTTGCAACTGAAATCAACCTATAAAACGGCAATTTTTTAAAAGATATTTTGTAGTTGTGCATATTACGCACCACTAATTTTGTCTATCATTTTTTTAGAAAAAATGCGCATTATACATGGGGAATTAAGGTATGTAGTTTTTGTTATTTGATACAGTTCTTTGTGATTCTGTAGGACCAGTGCATAAGATTCGATGAGACCAACACCCGAAGACATTTTTAATCATCAATCAGAGAAAGCGGTTGTATACAGTTTAGACATTTCTGAACAAGTTTGTCACCGTGCGTGGAATACCATTGAAAATCTCAATCTGTCAAGACTAAGAACAAGACTCTAGTTTTTAGGTTAATGCTTTGTTTCCACCTATTAATTGTACGCTTCGATAACCTACTAGCAGCATGGCCCGGCATTGCCCGTGCTTGATTCAAAAATCATACGACTCATCCAGCAATCGCTATCACTTGATTTAAAATATTTTTGCCCTTCCTTGCCTTTAAAGGAGTGCCCTTTTCCGTGATGATGTTGCTACATGCCTTACTTCTTGCCTATCTCACACTGCGAATTTTTTCTAAGCTCTTTACTAAACATTAAATCTGTTACGAAAAAAGAACTAAACAAAATGAACACAAAACGATCAGCTTTAAAAAAGGACTCGTAACTGGAAAAACCGAATGAAAAAAGAATGTTAACAACAAATACTTTTTCACACCCAACCCAGTTCTACGGAATCAGAATCAACGTTGAGTTTAAGCAAGCGAATGAGCCAATTGGAGTAAAGTGCCATGCGGATTTAAATTTTTCCTACTTGTGACGAATGCAGCTATCGATTTTTTGCATGCTAGCATGCTAGCTAACATTCGTGTCAGTCAGCTGTTGGCTCTCACGCTGGCCAATAGAATCTTCCTGCCTATTCGTGGCAGCCAGCTATAGGCTCTCACTCTGGCCAGTACAAAATGGCCGCAAACTACATGAAAACTGCCGTAGAAACATGAAAAAATCGATTATTTCCACTATCGATGGGAGTTGGGAAATGCAAAGTAGGTCTTGGCCTTCCCACTAACTTGGAGCATGTGCATGTAAATTTTGGTACAAATCCGTCGAAAATTGCGGCCGTGCATTCGTTACACACACACACACACACACACACACACACACACACACACACACACACACATACTGACTTTTATAGATAGAGATTCATGCTAACCGTCCCCCAAAATGGGATGGTAGTAATTAAAAAGAGTCATAATGATCGGTTATTTTTTAATCATTTGATCTAAATCTCATGATTAAGCAAATGTCGACGGTCTATGAAAAAAATAATGACTGATCCCATAAAACATCGTTTGTCGGAACTTAAAAGCAAGTTCGCTTTCCGGGAAGTGAATTTTACCAACATAATCAAGGGATTATAGAACAGCTGAAAGATGGACGTGGATTTTAAAAAAAAAATTCCATCCGGCAAGATGACGTTTATCGCTAGGACTGATTTTGTGCAACAGTATCCAGGTATAAAATAATATAATAGCAGTTGTCAGAAACTCCGTTTGATTTCAGGTATTCTTAATGGGCTTAAAATTGTCAGCACTGCGAAGGAAAACCTGGGTCTTCAATTGATAATATCAGTAGGTTGTCAGCAACAATCACCAGGTGAATCCGAACATCGATGACGTAGCTGATAAGAAAGAAAGCATCATGGCATTATTTGTGATTTACGTGCTAAAACGCCGAGTGTTTTCTCGCTTTTCAGGTTTCTACGTTTATTCAAAAGAAGCCCAAGTTTATTAAATCTGTTTCTCGTTGTATTTCTTCACCTTCTCATAAGACAGAGTGATCTTCTCACTTTGCAATATGTCCGCCACACCTATTTTCATTATCGACGCTTGCAATTCTGTCAAGAGACATGAAAACATTTTTTTTGGTTGTTGTTGTGATTTGTTTCGTCTTCATCTTTTATGTTTGTACTTTTTCTTCCTTGTATCCTTCTTTTCTCATCATTCAGCCCCATCTTTCTTTCCACAATTACGCCCTTTCATTTTTTTATAATTTCGTTTATCCTTTCTTTTCCCAGTTTCCTTCTTTTTTCTTTCTATCTTGCTTGCTTTCCTTCAACCATTTCTGCTTTCTTTCTTTCTTTCTACTGTTTCTTTCCACCATTTCTTTTTTTCTTCTTGCTTGTTTTCCTTCCACCATTTGTTTCTTAATTTCTTGCTTTCCTTCTACCATTTCTTTCTTTCTTTCTTTCTTTCTTTCTTTCTTTCTTTCTTTCTTTCTTTCCACCATTTCTTTTTTCTTCTTGCTTGTTTTCCTTCCACCATTTCTTTCTTTCTTTCTTTCTTTCTTTCTTTCTTTCTTTCTTTCTTTCTTTCTTCTGTGACTTTCTTTCTTTCTTTCTTTCTTTCTTTCTTTCTTTCTTTCTTTCTTTCTACCATTTCTTTTTTTCTTCTTGCTTGCTTTCCTTCTACCATTTGTTTCTTTCTTTCTTTTCATTATTTCGTTCATTATTTCCTTTCACAATTTCCATTTTTCTTTCCTTTCCCCATTTTGTTTTTTTCTTTCTTTCCTCGCAACAACCAAAAGTGTCTGTGACCAACCCTGCTTCTGGATAAGAAGTCAATTTCTAGATGAAGGCTTATTCAGGTTCGTGCTCCATTTCACCTATAAAAAAAAAATTTCACCTATATTTTAAAATTAAAACACACTAGATATTATGATAGATATAACTACCTTAATCTACACTTAACGTCTCTGACGTGTTCTTCAATTTGTAAAACTATTCAGATGAAGTGTCACAAATACACATTCAAATAAATGGAGTCAGCCGGATGACTTATATCTTCCATTATAGTTAAAGAGGCAGTAAAGATATGGCAATGTAGCTGTCACAGAATGATTGTTAAGGTAATTACTTTAGTTTTTTTTTACTTTGGAAACAGTATCAGATCTTTTAAAAGAGGACTGAAAATGTGACACTGAGATTTGAAGTCGCATTGGAATAGCGAATGTAACTTTCCAAAAGCTAAGCAAAGTATTAAGAAACAGGAAGAATTGTTAGAAACAAAGAAAAAAAGTGCTTAACTTTTATGCAATATCGGTCTTCCTATATGGCAATGAATGCGGGACAATTTCTTCAAATATGAAGAAGAAACATGAAATAACAGAAATGTGGTGCTACAGCAGGATGCTGAGAATACCATGGACTGAACGTTAGTAACGTTTTTTTAGGGAAATTGGAAATAAGGGACATATACTTAACATCAGAAAGAGACAGTTGATATTTCTTGTACACATAATGAGGAAAGAGGGATTCGAGAATTTGACACTAACAAGGTGTATTGAAGAAAAAGAGACAGACGAAAATGGCGAATAGCTTATCTAACGAGCTTGTGTAAAATGATGGCAGAACAGAGGACTGGGAGGGGTGGTGAAAAGATAAACGTTGCCAAGAGCTACAAATGATAGGAAGTTGTAAAGCGCCATGATCGTCCATTTTCTGAATGAACGCAGCGCATAGAAGAAAATGAGAAGGTTTAAATGAATTTCAGACAGACATCAGAAACATGTGGAAACTGCAGGCGTCCACAGGTGATAGAATAAAGTTCCCCGCCGGCGATTGACAGCAATCGTAATCGCCAGTAGAGAAGAACATTGCAGCAAATCACATTGCAGTTCAATGATATGACCTTTCAACACATTACTCAAAGCACTGTACTGTGTACAATATATTTCCATGGGTTTCGTCGTCGTCGAAAACACATTATTGACCCGACCACATCGGTAACTGTACCTACCCTAGACTAGTGAACATCACCACTGGACTGTGGATGTCAGGTGTTATATTAACTGGTCAGACTGGTCATGTTGTTACACTTAATGTCACCAAATACATAAACGCTGAAGTCACCCAGAGATGTGGATTATAGTCGGAAGGTAATGATGAATGAGATATGAAGATAAGAAGGGGATAGGAAGATTATGTTCAGGAAAGCACCAATGCGGGAGTATTCCTTAAAATATCAGGTAAAAGCAATTTGAATGGAATCTATATTTGGAACACAGAGGAAATAAGTGTGATTAGTACGGCGTGTCTTAGCTGTAAATTTTTTAACTGGTGGAACTAAAGAATGAAGCAATCATCAGGACAACTGACACGGATACAGCGATAGAGTTACGACAAGCTTGTAACGCTGCGTCTGTGAAAAACAGTTATGTTTCTAGCTTTTCCAGACAGACGATTGAGTTCGTGCCCGGGGGAGGCTGTTAGCAAAGTGTTGTGCAAGCTGGTGGTACGTATTTCGCTGGAGTTCGCATGGATCACTCATGAAACAGGAGTCTATATTGACATATTCACAAACCTTGTTGTCGACCATTGTACCCCTTTATACAGGCGATGTTTCTCTGAAAGCTTTGTTCCAGTGAGATAACGCGTTACCGTGTGCAGTTGATACGGAACTGGTTTCAGAAACACTCAATTTGTCTCTTTGCTCGCAAGATTTAAACCGATTTAGCATATGTAGGACATGTTACATACATTAATAAGTTGTCTAGAGTTGCCACACCTAACAAACATAATTCTCCAGTAGATATAAGAGGTGCTAGAAAATTGAATCCCTTCCAAATTTAAAAAAGGTTTTGGAAAGTGGACGAGTCGAGTACGTTTCAGCACGCATTAGCACTTACACAAAGACTCCAGCTCCTTGTACACTACGTGTTATGGTCCGGTTCCTTGTACCACGGTGATAGTCCAAGGTAGAACCAATAAAGAACTCGAATACGGATATGGAATAAACAGATATATTACAACAGGAATATATACAAAGAAGTAGAAAGTGTTAGTACGAACAATCAGGTTTAGTAGTAATTGTCTGAATGCGACTCTGTTTCGGACTGCCTCTGACTCGACTGACTGACTCGCTCGCTCTGACTGACTGACAGACTCCTGACGGACCTCACTCCAGACTTCAGACTGAACTCTAGACTTCATGCGGAATTGCCGCTTCCTCTTGAGGCGCAGTATTTATTACGTATGGGGTAGTACATTATGTTATTATGGGTAAGGTCCCATAACACTATGCCACGTCGTGTATCCGTTGTAAATTCGGGTGAATGAAAGCTCGACATTGTCTTTATTTTTGGTCATTAGCCTTACATATGCAATGTTAATACGCGTACTGTTTGTTGGTTCTAATAAAAAATAATTACAGATGTTATTAACATTTCAGTCAAAATCTGTCCTTTTTTTTTAAAAAACATGAAACTATTTTTAAGACTAACGGAAGCAGCTGATCACATCAAACGTTTTTTATTGTAACCTTGTAAAATATATACAGTTCTGTTCGCATCAACGTTCCTGTAAGCTCATTCTTACGTCTATATTTGAATATAACAGTTCGACTCTTATATAATAGTAGTATAGTATTAAATCAGATAGTAAATGTATTATTGGAATCTTCTCCTATATGGAAAAAGGTTTTGTGAATATCTAAAATATTGTCGTTCAAATCCGCTACGAGAAGAAAGAACTACTTGAAATATAAGAAAAGTTTCATTTACATTGCAATGATTCTGGGGTAATCAATAAGATCTACTGGAAACAAACAGCCTGCATGCTTCTTTTTTATAGTAAGGTTCACCCTGTACAAGGCCCGAGAGTAACTCGAAGTAGAGGTTTGCAGAGGAAGAGGCACCGTTCATGCGGATAAATGGGGAACAACGGTTAATCCTAGACGTAAACAGATTAAGATTGTAGTGATCTGGGGAAAATCCTCTTGGGATTCGGTTTCACAGAGCAGGAATTTGCAGGAAGAAGCTATTCATTTACTTCTCACCAAAGGAACACGGAGGGTGGTTTGCTACAATGTTAGTGGTATAGCGGTTCCTGGTGGTGACGGTTAGAACTAGCGGAACCAAGGGATGCAGTTCCTTCAAGGGCTTTCCATGACAGAAGCGATAGAGTAATAAGATACTTGCCACATCCCGTCTGTGAGAGAGGGGTTAAAGGTTAAAAATTAATTTGTCACCCACAAGGACGCGGAGACGCTTTTGGACTCTATCGAGACTGGAAAGAGAGGACTTGGCAGCTCCTGTCCAAATATGAAAGCAGTACTCCATTTTAAGCTTGATCTTCCTCTTGTAAAGTTCGAGGATAGCACGAGGAGTCAGGTACTTACTGGAGCGGTACGGGAAACAGATCTTTTTTCTTCCTACATCTTTAGCAATGAATCGTATATACGAGTTACACTTGAGGTCAGGAGTTAGTTTAAGGCCCAATAAACTCTCAAGTCATGGGGATACCACGAGGGAACATCCATTTGTTATAGACAATCGTATGGTTGCAAGAAGGAAATACGACAACAGCAGAAATAGATTTACGTGATTTATTTCAATAGGAACGTGTGGGTTTGGGACAGCTACTTTTGCGGCTGCCGATCTGGGTTGATCTCTCATAGTAGTTCTCACTGGTTGGCGTGGCGCTCCTCCTGCTGACTGCTCAGACTGCTGCTGACTGCCAAGACTGATCGTGACAGATCTCTTCCCTGGCCTCCTGTTGACGATATTTAGTAACTGCCACACGCAGTCACATGTGGCACAAGGCTGAATTTAAAGTGGGGTTCCCGAACCAGGAGGCCCGGCCAAAAAATCCCCGTAGACCCCGCATAAACGGGATCGGGTCTGTCTACCTCCCCGGACGAAACTCTGCCCTTCGGCATAGCTTCGTCCGGGTTCCTCTCTGCCCGAAGGCAGAGAGTTCGACTAGCGCAGCTGGGAAAGATCCCAGCGCGACTAGAATGACAAAAACGCCATAAAAGGGATCACACGGGGAAGTACTGGCCTCCTGCTGACTGCTAGTACTTCCCCGTGTGACCCTTTTTATGGAGTTTTTTTATGGCTTAACAGGCTCGAAAAACGACGGGAGTATAATTAGGAGAGAGACATTTTTATTGGTCGAAAAATAGAAACACTTTAAAATATTATTTTATTTTTCGACCGGAACTCGTACGTCGAGCGTATGCGCAAAAGACGATAATGGTCATTTTGTGACGGGGCCTTGTCCTGTTCACATCCGGCTCTCGCTCTTGAGTATGTTAGTTTATTTGCTTGCAAATCAGCCGAGATATGTCTTATTTTATTTTATAACACATTCATTTTGACTGGTGGTTGTTCGTGGCCCGATCGGCGATGATGGAATGTAACCAGCCAGTCCCCTCCTGCTAAGAAGTTCGAGCAAGATCGAATGACAGAACGGCTGTCAATCTCTGGTCATCACGAGTTTTAGAGTTGTACCCATATATTAAAAAATGATCTGGGTATACTTTTAGGAAGAACATTTATGTAAAATAAAAAGTGGGTCGGTCCGAGAAGTGAACCTTGGGGGACGGCGGCCGGAGGATTGGCCGTTAACAACTACTTTCAGGAACCTACCCGTTAGGAAGGACTTTATTATTGAAAACACTGTTCCAGTGATTCCATAGCTGGAGAGCTTAAGCAATAATCCTTTGTGCCACACCTTTTCGAAGGCCTTCGAAATATCTAATTCTATGGTCTTTAGGGTGTATTTATTTTCTTGTGCCTCACTAATTCTGTGAATAATAGTACTGATTGAGAGTGAGTTCCATGAATACATAAAAAGTACAGTTTCCTTCCCGGATTTATTCAATTTATAAAGTGAGGCGTTCCTGAAAAGAGCTAGAAGTCCTACCAGGAGTTATTATCGTCGAACGTAGACTTAACAATATACGGTATGCGGATGACAAGTAGATTGTAGACTGAAAAGGGCTCTTAGACAAGTTGGTAACAGAAAGCAATAAGAAAAGACTATTGACCGTGAGAAGATAGAAAACATGGCCACCAGCAGCAGAAAAGCAAGCTATGAATTAATGACGTTATCATCATACATTTGCAGGAATTTGACTGGCTGCTTAATGTAACAGATACCAGGGAATATGACACATACATCTGAAGTCGCCTAGAAAGGACGAAAAATAACTTCCCGAAACTAAGCCAAGTATGAAGCGACAGAAAAAAAACGTTAGAAGAAAATAAAAGAGTACTGAACGATTGTATAATACCTAATCTCCTATATTATAGTGAATGCTGGACAATTCTCCCACAGATGAATAAAAGATTGAGTGAGAATAATATTATACCAACGAATGTCAAGAACTCCATGAGCTGAACATTTGAGCAAGGACGATGCCTTAAGGATAATATGAAAAACAAAGAAACATACACATACATTCATAAAGAGATGATAGAAATATCTGGGACGCATCATGAGAGAAGAGGGCCTAGAGAATTAAACGCTCACAGGACATACAGAAAGTAAGAGATATAAAGGGAAACGGTATATAACCTACTTAATGAGTTTGTATTAGGGGTTGACAGAACAGGGACAAAGAAGGATTGTAAAAGGTTAACAGTAACAAAAAACAGGAAGTTGTGGAGAACCATAATCTTCTAAAACCTGAAAGGAAACAACACAAGACCAACTGTGTACTGAGTAACGTATCTATTTAACTAGGAAAAGATGATGACACTGAATCGTTGTTTAGATTTTTCTTTCAATTTTATTAGCCACCATCTGCGAATTTTGGTTCTTGTAAAGTTTATAAGATATTGCATAATTTTTGAAAGGATATTTTTAATCGATATTATTTCTTATTAATATAAACGTTATTTTTAGTGGGTACACGTGTTTGAGTTGATATCACTGTTTTGTTTTTTTCTTTAAATAGTGAAATTAATAAAACCTGCCTAAATAGACTACTAAAGATTGTGCTTCGAACAGCAATCGAACTTGTATTCATTTTTCCATCGGGGAAATTGCTTCCATAATCGAAATGTGGCTCTACCAGACCAAGAATAGAGCATGGTTTGAATTGCCTATTTAATGAAAGCACATTTCTCGTCGGGACTTTTACGAATACACATTTGCTAGCTTCAGTTTCGTACCTGATACGTAATCAGCAAAATATTAAAATATTCGCCAGTTAAAATTTTAAAACGTTTCAGAAATAAATCTTTCATCTTCAGTAAATAAATACGGGGCACGTCAATAAAATTCAATAATAAATAAGTGTATTAGACTGTTATTACAATTTGTAGCGACCTAGATGCTTACTAGATGCGTTATAATTGTAGTTTCGTGCAAGTCTAAATAAACTATATTCTATACGAAATCAGCAATTATTTTTTAATGGAATTTTCTTCTTTAGTAGGACTTCTCAATCGGTTGTTAGTAATTTCACTGTTAAAAGAAAAAGAAAAATAAATAAAAGTAAGGATAGCAACACAAAGGCGCGTACTTACTAAAAATAACTTATATTGTAAAATGACCATACATGTAAAATATTCAATATCCTTATTGAAATATTACTACTTTGGAGCTATTACATATCTCAAGTATAAACCAGAATTTCAAATGCCGATTATCTTGGTTAGCGGGACCATTCATTTCTTCTGAAAGTTGGTGCAACACTCTTTTTACTCCCAATCCTCCAACTATATGGCATTGAATCAAAGTAAGTAAACATTTATATCAATATTTCTGGTAAATAACCCCATTCTATATTCGTCAAGCTCTGATTCAAGCCAATTAGGGGAAATGTAACCTCTGCGAGGAAGTTGTGGAGAGCCGTAGTCTTCTAAAACCTGAAGGGAAACAACACAAGACCGACTGTGTACTGAGCAACGTATCTATTTAACTAGGAAAAGATGATGACACTGAATCGTTGTTTAGATTTTTCTTTCAATTTCATTAGCCACCATCTGCGAAGTTTTGGAATTGGGAAAGCGCTTATACAATAATAAATAATTGAAAACAAAAAACTAAGATAAATAGTTACCATCTTGCTATGTATATATATATATATATATATATATATATATATATATATATATGTGTGTGTGTGTGTGTGTGTGTGTGTATGCGTATTATATGTGTTATATATATATATATATATGTGTGTGTGTGCATGCGTGTTATATATGTGTGTGTGTATGTGTGTTAATGTGTGTGTAGTTGTTTTCCTTATTCACAGTTTCCTTATTCGCAGTTTCAATTTCTGCGATTTTAGTTGACTGAAGTCAACTCCAGAAATAAACATCTTCAATATACCATATCCCTTTCGAACGTGGGCGATCAGGCCCTCCACAGCTTCCGAGTAAATATTCAGGACTTTTCTCATGATTAACCCATTCAAATGCAGATGGGGCTAATATAAACCTATAATTACTATTTTCTTTTTCCAGCCTAATTTCCGAAATTTACTGTAAATGGATATATAAAATCGTTAGTTTTACTAAACATTTTCGTGTGGTCCCTATTTTCCGATAGGCGCGAAATTTCAATCCCATCGTTAATCTTCAGTCAATATTCCCCATCGCGAATCTTCCGATACAGCCCCTACTACTTCCAGTAGTTCTTCACCTATACAGCTAGGACGTGCCTTGCTACGTCCACAGAGTTGAATCACCGTCATCCCCTCCGTATTCCATTGGTAAGAAGGAAGTTCCACAGAAAGAGCTTCTTTCCCGGAACCGCTACTTTATGGAACAGACTCTTAACCCATTCAAGTCTAGAATCAATCGTTATCTAACCTCCATATCCTCATAACATTCACGTTCTACTTCCTCTTCTTAGTTTCATATCACATACCTCATTTAGTAACCCTCTACCTTGTGTGGCTTTTGAGCCTTATATGTCGTGAATATTAGTAAAAATAAAAAAAATAAAGCCTTGTTGTTTAAGCAGTACACACACATACACACACACACACATATATATATATATATATATATATATATATATATATATATATATATATATATATATGTATAAAGGCATATTTATTTTTTTAAACAAAGACACCTTATTTGTGTACATGGATGAGTTGGAAATGTCAAATGTAGGCACGGGAAATTGCCAACTGGCAAATCACTTACCGATTGACGTATATTTTCTTTAAGAGATATTTGCGTTCGTGTCGGTAGCAGTTGGTCGAGTGCATCTTTGCAAATATAAACTGGGTGAGGTCGATCAAATAATGGATAAATAATGAATGATTAAGAGTGTTAAGAAGATCAGTGTTTGTTTGGACGCTTCATATCGGAATAAAAAAGATAATACATTCAAACTATTTTTAGAAAGTATTTAAAAAGGAAAGGCATTGATAAAAACAGTACATATAAAAAGTGGGTAGAAAATAGTTTGTTTGGTTAGGCTGGCACGAGACTACAATTGTAACGCATCTAGTAAGGACCTAGCTCACTATAAATTGTAATAACAATCTAACAGACTTATTTATTATTGCATTTCATCGACGTGCCTCGTATTTATCTACTGAAGATGAACGATTTATTCCTGAAACGTTTAAAATTTTAACTGGTGAATACTTGAACCAATTCCTTCCGTAGTTTCTCTTTTCTTGGAACTTAACATTTTAAGCAAGAGAAATATCGGACACCTATTTTAAAAAATGTCTTCTATCGAGGGAAGCTTGATATGGAATCCTAGACGATGCTTAAAAAATTAACAACATTTTACACGTGTTTAAAGAAAAAAAAATAACAGCAAAAGATTTTTCGCCCCCAAACTGGACGAAAAAATTTTCGCCCCAAATCTGACGAAAAAATGTTTGCCCCAAATTCGACGAACAAATGTTAAAGGATGATAATGGTAATATTAGTTGTTTCCTTATAAGGAAACATTCGGCATTCATTGACCAGTACTGCTGTCGGCTGGAATTTATGAAATCTTTCACTTAAAACAATTTTTTCAAGTAAATAAATTTTTAAGTCCAGTAACTATTATCGTTCATTCCAGTATTGATGGCAGTTTCCTTCCTAACCTTTTGTTTGCAATAGTGCGGAAAGGTAACATCACCATTTTAATTATGTTATTATTTTCTCTTCGAATTACATGTGATTTCCATTTTAGCTGTTGAAAGTTCTCAAGTGATTGTTTGTGATTCTGTCAACAATGTTCGAAGAAGTAAGGTCCTACAGGCTTTGTTCGCTCGATACCATTGTTAAACATTCATCTGAGAAAGCGGTTGCATACAGTTGACAATTTAACTATTTCTGAACGAGTTTGGCGCCATGACCGACATCCATATGAAAGCCTCGATCTGACGAGGCTAATTAAGCACACGACTCGTGTTTTCAGCAGTTCCCAATATTATAAAAATAATTTTTATTTTTTTGTGTATAAAGGCGCCAATTTTTGTAAATACGGACGTCCATACACGACATTATCAGAAAATAAGAGTTATAACTATAGTAGAATTAAAACCAAGTACCTAAAATTCAATAAAACATTAAATTACGGTGAATATTTTCCTAAATTTTTAAGATTATTGAGTAGTTAAAAATTATATAAAAATGGCGTTCATGCCTCAAGTAATTTTTACAGATATGTCGCCGGAGAAAAAGATTAGATAAACTTCCGCCTTTCAGTTAAGCTGTCAACAAATCAACACCTTAAATAAACACCTACAGTGTGCGATGGATAAATTGTCGTTATTTTATATTTTTAATTTCGCGCATGCGCGTTTTTTTTTTTTTTTAAATTAATTTTTTTTTTCCGACGGCACAGTATAGTAGGTTCAGCTGGGGACTGTTTTTTAGAAACAAGCACCATGTCGCAATTCACTCCGCCATAAATTTGGGAACGGCATGCTGTTCTGCTTGGCATTCACGATGGAAGCTTCAATACGAGCATTTCAGACTGTTTGGGTGTCAATCTGAGGACAGTGCAGAGGATTCGGAAAGAGTTACATGAGTTTAATAGTGATTACGAAAGTACGTCAGTTCGGAAAACCCACTCTGGTCGTTCTGATAAGAAAAGAACTCCGGAATTTGTTGGTGAAGGCCTCAGACTCAACGCGGAAGACTACATCAAATGCCTTGAGGTAGTACTGCTCTGGGTCTGAGTTTAGGTGGCTGCTGGAAGACCCTATGTCTGCCGACAGGATTCTCCAATATGCCACGCAAGCAGGATAACCTAGTCAGACAATTTTTGCGACCACCTCACCTCTTACATCTAGCCACCTAACTCCTCAGCCTGCAGTCTCCTTCATTATTATTATAACACCAAAGATGAACTGAATGGAAGGATTATGACAGCATTCAACAACTTCTAGATAGTCCAGAAGAGTTACAGGAGATTCCGACGTCTTTTGGAGGCCGTTGTTAAAGCCAATGATGATTTTATTGAATAAATTTACTCTTTAGTATTGCAAGATATTTTTTCTGTGATTTTGGCAAATATATCTGTTAAAATGAGATGTCAGTGTTATTTTCATTTTTGCGTAATGAATACGACAGTTGCACCCCTGTGTTAAAAAATTCGTTTCTGCGATATTTTGAACTAAAAGTAAATAATATTATTTTCATATCAGATTAATTAAACTTTAAATAAGCTAACATTCCTCAAATAAAATTTCAAAAAATATATTTTGGTTTTTGAAAGAGTTTTTTTAAATAAAGTTTGTCATGCAAGAGGTCTAAAATGGCGATAAAATCTGCAATTGTTAGCAATTCCAAAACGAAAACTCTTTACAGTCAATTTAAATTAGTTTTGAAATAGAGGAAATTATTTTAGTTATTGTAAGTATTAAATTTAATCTCTTAGCTTGAAATTAAAACTGAAATAAAAGCTTTTTCAAAGATTTTTCATTTTCAAAAATTCATTTTAAACCTTAGGTATCGCGAATCTGTTGAGGTAACGCTTTTAAACGTAGTATTTTGCGGATACGCGTGTTACAACGGTTTTGAAACTGTTTAAATCTATATCTACCGGCCTCGGGAATTACGTGTATGTTTTTGTTGTGCATGTTTTATTTTTCTTTTCTTTTTTTTTTTGAGTAGTCTAATCCGGCTTTGGGCTCCATTAATTGGATACAATATGATGACTGAACTCTGTAACAACTGTTTACGAGCCTAATTTTTCCACAGCTGCCACAATGAACGTGTGACAGTAAAATAATTTTATTGTCTTTGTTATTATAACAACAAAGATAATAAAATTATAGAGTTAGTGTCGTAAAAAAAAGGACATTTTCAACTGATATTTGCCCTACGTTTGCGCGGGTGTTTTTTTTATACTTGTCATCAATCAGCCAAATAAAGAAGTTAAATAGTAAAATATCCATGTTTAATAGGAATAACGTAATCTAAATGGCAAACTTCATAATCATCGTTGGCACTAAAGAATAAGAAAGGTAAGGATATGAACAGAAGAATATTAACGTCTCTGTGACTGGGATTTGTATGTACAGGCTGACCCCAAAAAACGGGAATTATTGAAGTGCGTATTGCCAGACATGAGCAAGTGGCAACACTACGAGACAGTGACCTTGAGCAAGTAAACATTTCGCCATTTAGAATTCAAGATGAAATTCACAGTATCCCAGCTGAGATGTTGCAGCAGTCAATGAGGAATCTCAACAGCAGATTTCAAGAATGCATTCGTACAGGAGGACGCCATCTACAGGACGTAATTTTTTAAAAATGAAAATTCCATCATTGTTTTTTAAATGGCATGTTTTAAGGTTTCAATTACTATGAATAAAATATTTTTCTTCCATCACTCTTAGTTTTATTGGATTGTTAAAAAGTTCCTGTTTTTTGGGGTCACCCTGTATTTTCTTGTATGAACAATTAAAAATGGTTGATATTGAAATCCTTTAATAAAAGACTCGGATTAAGGAATCGGAGAGCCAAGTTCGAATTCTACTCATTACATTCACAAGTGCTAATACTCTTGGGAAGTGTATAAATTTATCTCTTCTCTCAGTTCTTGGGTGGCAACCGTTTTAGAAGAAGGAAAAAAATCTGAATTCAAAACCAGCCTGGAGTGAGTTGGGCATCGTCACGTTAGTTGCTACTGCAGCGGTAGTGCATGTAGTGCCCCTCCGAAACTAATAGGGTTACGGGTTTCGTGGTCGTGAGAGAGAGATATGCAACATTCGTCACTTCCATAGCGAAGATAGATAAACGATAGAATATAGAGATATGAAAAATATAGAGACATATTAAGTTTTGAATGGACTTTTTTATTCGACATTGTTTCATATTATTGTAAACGTTATTTTTAATGGAAGCACATATTTTTTTAAACAATTTACTTGTGATTTGTATTTAAATTGAGCTGATGATCAGAAATGTTTTAGCTAAATCTTGATTTTTTAGAGAGTTAAAAAAGTTATCTCCCCTTGACCAAAACAAAAAATAGCAATAAAAATTAATTATGAATATTAATGAGAAGAGAAGCAATCGCATAATCTGACGAGACTGGCAAGAGACATCGTTAGGCGGGAAAGTCAATCTTCCTCTTTTTCTTCTTGAAGTTGCAGTAACAAGACGCACAATTTCAAGCTCGTAACAACCAGACAAAAAAGTACAAAATTTATATTATTTTTGGTACCGAGTCTTTTGCAAGTAGATATCTGCAAACCACGTATTAAGAATTTCGAATATAAAAACACAATCAAAAGTCGAATTCTATGAATGGGTCAGTACACTGAGTTCAGGCAAGAAATTCCATATTTGAAAGACAAAATTTGATTATATATATTGCTGTGGTGTTCTCCCCCTAAAGAGTCTATGTTGGACTCTTCCGCCTACTATAAGATTAGTAGGAGCGAAGGCCTTGGGGGATCAGTCGATTAGATAAGATACTGTGACCAAGTAAATGGTTAAAGAAATAACAAAACAAGTGTTACAGATATATCATATATTAAACAGCAAGTAAAACAAGAGAATATTACACGACTAGTGAGTGTGTGTCAGTTGACCCAGCGTTCAATCTAATCGACTCTTCCCCCAAGGCCTTCTCTCCTACTAACTTTATAGTAGGCGAAAGAGTCCAACATAGACTCTTTAGAGGGAGGACACCACAATATATATATATGATTGGTGTATACGGAATAAATTCCAATAACCAACAATTACTATTCTTAAAAGAGTGCCCAATACATAGTAGAGCAGATATAATTATTTATTTAAAAATTATAACATAATATTTATCATTTATGTTATAATTTTTAAATAAATAATTATTATCTATACACACATACATACATACACACACACACACACACATATATATATATATATATATATATATATATATATATATATATATATATATATATAAAAAATGGATTAAGCCCGAAAATTATTAATACATTTTCTGTTTATACATTCATTTATTAGATACAATTTATTTAAGTAAGTGGTCTGTTTTTTTTTAATTTAACAGTATTAATTACATTTACCGGCCTGAATGTTCGAGAAATTTCGTAGAAAATATGCGTTCTGCAACAGGAATCGAACCTTTGTCCTATACGGAACCGTCATTTGATCTGACATTATCTTATTAGATACAGAACTTATAAACAGAAAATATATTAATTATTGTCGGACTTAATGCGTTTAATTATATGTTGTCATTGTTTAAGTTAAGGATACGTTTCCTGAGCAGATATGATCGATCGAGAAAAATCATCGATGATTGTGCGTTTAAAAGCATTAATTTGGACTTTGCTAGCCAGGCGCTTCTCTATAGCTAAGTGGTATGGCATATGATAAAAACATCAAATTTCTCGAACATTCAAGCTGGTAAATGTAAATTAATACTGTTTAATTAAAAAACAGAGCATTTACTGAAATAAATTATATCTAATAAATTAATGTATAAACCGAATATATAAACGCCCAGCAGCGACAGTTTGTTTCATGCTTAAACGTAATCTTCAGGCCATGTGTGTTGTGTCTTGGCTCTACTATTTATATATGCTCGTCGAAAAACACACATTTTCCAACTAACCGCCATTAATAATCAAGCAAATGTCACAATCAATAAAAATGAATAGATGGCAGACGAAATTATCGACATGATGAATAGGAGACAAAAAACATACCAAGACAAAGGAACAGAATATAGGACACTACACAAAGAAATAAGGATCAAATGCGGACAGGCTAAAGATGTATGGCTCAGCGAAAAATCTACTAAAATAGAAAGAATAAGTCTCACAAATAAATCATAAAAAAAACAGGCGAACTAACAGGACAAAAGACATGCTCCTCAAGGAGTCTATGGATGGAACGCTGATATTAGAGAAAAAATAGTTCATATTTCAGTTCGGATATATCGGAGAACTCTTCCATGACGAAAGAGAACAACCGGTAATACACAAAAATATCGACGGATCGGAAATATTAATAACCGATGTAAAAGCAGCACTGGCCAAATTGAACAGAAACAAAGCGGCAGGGCCAGACTGAATTGTAACAGAGAGGCTGGCAGTCTTAGACGATTTTGACAGTGACAACATTACGTAAATAATAAATAAAATCTACAACAGTGGTGATATACCAGAAAATCTAAGTGGATCAATTTTCATAGTACTGCCTAAGAAGGCAGGGGCAAATGAATAGGAACTCTATCGAACAATCAGCTTAATGTAACGAAAATTATGATCCGAATTCTGATGAATAGAGTGCGCTGCATATTCAGATCAATAAGACAGGAATAGTGAGGGTTTGTCAAAGACACGAGAACAAGGAACACGATATTTATGCTCAGAATGTTATCAGAAAGAACAATACAAATGCAGAAGGACGTGTTCCTGTGTTTTATAGATTACACAAAGACGTTCGATAAAGTAGGTCACAAAAAGCTATTGGAACTGCTCAGCAACCTTGATATATTCCGTAAAGATATAAGAATAATCCGGAAGCTATAGTAGCATCAAACCACCTGCATACGGATAGAAAATAAGTTCAGCAGATATGCAAAAATAGTAAGGGTGTAAGACAAGGATGTGTCTTCTCACCGGACTTATCCAATCTATACAGCGAGGCAATTCTGAGAGAATTAAATGTCCTACTAGGATTGATTATTAGCGGCCACAATGTTAACACCGTAAGATATTCAAATGGTACAGTGTTGATAGCAGGCAGAGAAAGAAGAGAGCGCGAAGAAGAGACTAACATCAAATGCAAGTAGACGGAATGCATGGTTGGTTAAGCAAGAGGATGAACCCAAAGTGTCACTTCCAAATCCGAGATATCAAAATCAAACAAAGTCACCTCGGGGTGGTGTAATGGTTAGCAAGCTCGTCTCGGTAGAACAATTACGACTGAGTAGTGAGTTCGATCCTCACTGGGTGCCCCATACTTTCGGCTTTGTGCCACATCTGAGCTACGCATGGAAAATTACTATCAAAATCAAACAAGTGTGGAAATTTAAATATCTTCGAAGTGTTTTAACAAAAGATGGAAGGCGAGACGCTGAAATCCAAAGACTCACTGGGATAGCTAAAGATTAATTCCCAATTTAAGTAGGATATTAAGAAAATGAAAAACTTCGCTAGAAGTAAGGTAAAGAATACTAAGTTGTTACGTGATATAACAGTAAGTGCTGGACAATCTCTTCGAAGATGAAAAGGAAACTTGAAGCAACAGAAATGTGGTTCTACAGAAGGATGCTGAGGATACCATGGACCGAACATGTGAGCAACGATAAAGTTTTTGAGAAAATGGAAACAAAAAGGAAACTTATACTTAACACCAGGAAGAGACAGTTGAGGTTTATAGGGCTCATAATGAGGAAAGAGGGATTGGAAAATCTAATACTCATAGGACAGAGCGAAGGCAAGAGAGACGGGGTGGGTGAAAACAACGCATAACCTTCCTTGTAAGCTTGAGTAAATGGATGGTGGAACAGTGTTTAGGAGAAATAACAGAAAGACAAATTTTATTAAGAGCTACAAAAGACTGGAAATTGTGTTGAGCCATGATCGCCTACATCTTGAGTGGATACGGCACATAAAGAAGAAGAAGAAGAAGAATTAGTAGTAGTAGTAGTAGTAGCAACAACAAAAGAAGAAGAAGAAGAAGAAGAAGAAGCTTGAGTAAATGGCTGGCTGAACAAGAATAGGAGAGATAACAAAAAGACGAAATTTATTAAGAACTATAAAGGAGAAGAAATTGTAGAGAGCCATGATCGCTAACTTCCTGAAGAGACAAGGCACATAGAAGAAGAAGAAGAAGAAGAAGAAGAAGAAGAAGAAGAAGAAGAAGAAAAGCACTTTACGTAGAAATATAAAAATGTCCTGAGTTGGGAGAGGGCTTGGTATGTATTATATTCTTTAACAGTTACTAACACGGCTTGTAGCCCCATCTGGTGATGTTCATCAGCGAATATCTTTTGCTTTCAAATTCCAAAGCAGAGCACATGTCGGGTCAGCCACCAAGAGATAAAAAAAACGATCCATTTTTTTCTCGTTGTTGCAGAGGTCTGTTGATTTTTTGTGCTGGTCAAAGTGTTTTTTTATTTTCTGTGTGCATAAATAGTGATAAGGATTGGAAAAAAAAAACTAAGAAAAAGAAGGGGGAAGAAAAATGAATGAAAATGAAAAAAAAAAGGTTGGTAGATTGGCATGAATAAAGAAGGGGAAAAAGAATAAGTAAGAGAGAAAGAGAAAGACTGAGAGAAAAGAGGAAAAAGAGAGTTGAAAGGAATGAAAAGTAAATAGTATACCGAAGAAAGAAAGATAAAGATAGATAGAGTCATCGAATGAGGCAGTAAAATAAGAAATGAAACAAGAAGAGAAAGAAGCAAAGAAACTGTTGAAAAAGATAAGGACGAGAGGAAAGGAAAGGGGAAAGTGAACGTGAAGAAGGGAGAGGAAATTAAGGCATGTTACAGCTCAGGAAAGAGGGATCGGTAAATAAAAGGAGTGGGGAGAGAGTGGAAAGAGAAAGAGTGAGCGAGAGAGATCGTGTGTGCGTGTGTGTGTGTGTGTGTGTGTGTGTGTGTGTGTGTGAGAGAGAGAGAGAGAGAGAGTTAGAGGAAAACCTGAAAGGTGAATGTCGAGGAGCAAGGGAGATGTTTAGAAAAACAAAGAAGCTAGGGAACAAAGAAAGGAGGATGGAAACTGAGAAGGGGAAATAAAGAGAGGAGAAAGATGAAGGGAAAGGAGAGAGAGAGAGTGCCAGATGGACAGAAGTAGAGAGAAATAAAACATTTGGAGAAGATATAAAGAGAGAGAGAGAGAGAGACAGACAGACAGAGAGAGAGAGAGAGAGAGGGAGGGAGAGACAGACAGACAGAGACAGAGAGAGAGACAGAGAGAGAGACAGACAGACAGACAGAGAGAGAGAGAGAGACTGAGAGAGAGAGAGAGACAGACAGACAGACAGACAGAGACACAGAGAGAGAGACAGAGAGAGACAGAGACAGAGAGAGAGAGAGAGACACAGACAGACAGACAGAGACAGAGGGAGAGAGAAAAGATAGACAGAGAGAGACAGAGACAGAGAGAGACAGAGACAGAGACAGAGACAGAGACAGAGAGAGAGAGAGAGAGAGAGAGAGAGAGAGAGAGAGAGAGAGAGACAGAGAGAGAGAGAGAGAGAGGGAGACAGAGAGAGAGAGACAGACAGACAGACAGAGACACAAAGAGAGAGAGAGAGAGAGATTAATAAAAGAGAATAAGCTCAGGAAAAAATTAATTTGAGAATAAAAAAAATCGCAGACAGAGTTTCATTACTGATCAGTTTAATTAGTTTCAAAGACCAACTTATTGAGGTTTATTTTGGCACTATAGTTGATTACATAAAGGACAGAGTGGAAGCGGGGTGACAGGACTATGGTCAGTCCCTATCTGGATCAAATACTCGTATAGACCGTGAACAATGGTGATTAATCGATCAAGATATGCGATTAATCAAAATTGGTTGAGATCCGATTGCTCTGACGACTGGATTGAATGATTTAAGGTCGGGTTACAGAATTTCCTGCCCATTTAATTATTGTTGTGGGTATCCACATTTCAAATACACCAAAATGCGATTCGAAATCTTGCTTAAATACGTATTATAATTATATTTTTCACTAACTGCAAACCATTGTTATCACTGGTGTGAATATATTAAAGAAATTTGTCAACGCTATTTCACTGTAAACATTATATATAAAGTGAAATGGGAAATTTTGGTAGTAGAGAAAATCTGAGACACTAAAAATCGATTGTTTTTTAAAAAAAAAAATTTTTATAAGCAATTCCACCCCAAGCAAGGCGGGAAGCCACTAGGACGCAAGGGGTTACGGAGAGTTGGGGCGAGAGAAAAGAGGCGTGATGGAGGAAAGGATGAAGATTAGGGGATAGATCAGGGCATCTGGAGACATCGATTGACATTACATTTGAATAGTTGGAGATTATTGCTATCAGGAAAACAAGAAATGGGGAGGGAGTTCCACAGGTGAGAAGTGCGAGACATGAAGCTATTGGAGTAGAAGAGACGGCTACATTTAATAGTTTCGATAGTGGAAGGGTGAGAGCGAGATGCCAGCCTAGTTGAACGCTTAAATTCATGAAATCTTGGAACAAGGGAAAGCAGCTCATTGGAGTAGTTACCGTGAAAGTATTTGTAAAAAAGATAGAGGGAGTCAACGGCACGTCTGTGAGAGAGCGACTGCAGACGAGATGCCAGATCAGGGCCAATTACATTGCATATCTGTCTTTGGATTTTATCGAGGACCTTGAGACAAACAGAAGGGGCTCCAGACCATGTATGGCAGCAATACTCCATGCAAGGGCGAATGGCTGATTTGCAGATTTGAAGGATTGACTCCAGTAGGAAAATTTCCTGGTGCGGCACAGTGAGCCGACTTTCCTTGCGATGGGCGAAGCTATTGACTCAATGTATTTGTTCCATCTCAGGTCAGCAGACAATGTGAGACCGATCAGTCACAAAGAGGTGCTCTCGTGGAGTTGAGCGTCAGACATTCTAATGGGAGGCAGGGATGGTTCTCTCTAGTGAGTAATAGAGAGCAGTTTTGTTTTTGAGGCATTAAAGTAAACAAGCCAATTCCTGTCCCAGTCCACAACCGATTGGAGGTCCTTTTCAAGACAAACGGCCAGGTTAGTTTTGTCGGCGACACTAGATTTGTTTTTGAGGCAGGTGTAAATAGTAGTGTCGTCCGCATACATGCCTACTTGGGAACCTATGACATCAGGAAGATCGTTAATGAAGATAAGGAACAGAGTAAGACCTAGGATAGAGCCTTGGGGAACACCTGCGTTCGTGGGATAAGAGCTGGAGGAGAATCCGTTGAGAACGACCTTCAATACACGGTTTGACAGGAATTATTGTATTAAGTCGAAGAATCGACCTGAAATTCCATAACCCTGAAGCTTGCGAAAACGGCCGGCATGCCAAACCCTATCAAACGCTTTGGAGATATCTAGAGCCACGGCACGAGCTTCTCCGTTATTATGAAGTGCTTGGTAAATAATTTCAGTTATGGCCGTAAGCACATCATCTGTAGAACGGGTTGTATTTTATCATTGGCTGAATTTGAAGAAAGAGCGTAAGCCAAGAATGTGTCTTCTCACCAGACTTATTTAACCTTTACAGTGAGACGATTTTGAGAGAACTAGATTTCCTGCCAAGATTTATTATTTTCAGACACGATCTAAACAAAATAAGATATTCAGATGGCATTGCGTTGATAGCAGACACAGAAAGGAAACAGCAATACTGATTGAGTAATTTGTGCTTTATGGCTTATTAACCCTTATCAAAGCAGAAACATTTTGGACAGTAAAAATAATTATATTTCTGCATTAGTATTTTGAGAATGATTTTTCCAGATACAAGTCCAATTATTTAGTACGTAGCGGGATTTATAACTTTCCCAAAGGTATTTGCGTATGAGTGTAACGAACCAGAGTTGAATTCAAACTCGGCTCTCCGATTTCTCTTTCCGATGAAGAAAACAGAGAAAAAGATTGAAATAGTCAGGGAATAAAAGAGAGATAAAAAGAAAAAAGGAAACAAAGAGAAAGAAAGCCACGGTAAAAAGTTACTTAGAGTAAGACAGTATTTTTCGGAGAGCCATGATGATCCAAGTCCTAAAAAGCCAAAGTGAATAGTTGCATCGGTGATTATTTGTTTGGTTGGACGATGTGGGATATCCAGCTGGTCTTCCTGTCCATTAGTGGTGATTTTGATACTCACCATATTCCGAATGAATAAAGCTCAGCCGAACATTATGATGGTAATACATGAAACTTGAACTTTCATTTTTTAGGCTGCTTTCCACAACAGTATAAAACAATTTAAGCAGACTTTTAAAAATATTTTTATTGTTTGAAGAAATCCCAGACGATCGTAAAGAAATTTAACTTTCAATGTAAAATCTAAGAAACAAATTAAAAATCTATATAAACAAATGCGAATGTCAGTGTGTCACACTTTTTCAACTTTACTCCTAGAGGCCGTAGCCCAACATATACCATTTTGGAATCAGGCCGAGTCTGTGAACAAATTAAAACATTCCGGGTCTGATCTAGACCCATAATCCTGAAATTTTGGATTCCCAAGTTTTCATTAATGCGATTGTTTTCGGCCATTTTTTTTTTTTACATGATTTCTTGCGATGAATTTTTTTTATAACTAGGAAATAAATTTGTGAATAATCGAAATTAATTGTGAAATCCAGCGAAAGTCACCTCTGAGATAACAATAATTGTCTGTACAGACAGTAAAGATCTACGTACATCAAATTGTCTTTAAGTTAAGTGGCGGCAGAAGAATAATCGTTTAAAAGGTAAGCGTAAATATTAATGCAATACTTAAATGCAGCGATCAATTTTGAGGTCTTCTGTAGTTCATTGCTGCCTATCGCATACAGCAGCAGTATGCATCGCGAAATGAAATCTCTGCTAACAGAGGACAAGTTTGACATCAAAAGACCCAAGGCTGTAGTGAAGAAAAGAAAGTCCCGTGCAAACGAAAACCCAGATCAAACGGCAGCCAGGAGAGCTATCAATGCTGAGAATATGTAAAAACTTAGGGACTCTAATTCCTGAAGAAGCCGAAGGCCCAATCAAAAGCCCTACGTAGGAGCTAGCTTAAATGCTGCCCGTTAGTGCGGTTTTTAAGCTAGTTGATATTAAAATGCTTTCTGTGATAATCTAAAAAAAAAAAAAAAAATTCAGATTCTAATGATATAATAAATATAACACATGGAATATAGGGTAGGACAATTACAAAAGGTGGACTTTTTATGACTATAAAGGCTTTAAGGACTAAAATGATTATAATTTTTAGACGGATTGCCATCCAATACTAGTGAGCCAAATCCGCCCTACCAAGAAGTGACAGATTTCTACCTTTTCCTAGGTGAATGGTACGAAAACTATTGAAAACTAATAGTACACTATAAAAAACAATGCAAAAACACAACTTATATAACTTTCTTGATTCAGCTAATTACATACTCTTAGTATATTTTCTTTAAAAGTTTTTACTGATCAAATTCCCTACCTATTTCATAATTCATAATTTTATGTGCCTTGTTCCTTCGGGGCGTGGATGATCATGGCTCTCTACAACTTCCTATATATAGCTATAAGCTATATTTGTCACCATACTATCCCTTCTAATTCTTTTCTGCCATTCATGTATACAAGCTTGTTAGGTATTTTACTCTGTTTACTTCCCTGTCCCTCTTGGCTTCCATATGTCTTTTGAGTGTCAGGTTCTCTAAGTCCTCTTTCCTTATGTATCCAAGAAATTTAAAATGTCCTTTTCTGATTCTAAGCACAAGTATTATTTTTTTTATTTTCCTTAAAACTTTCTCGTCCTTCGTCCATTATATTCACAGTACACGTTTGTCGAACCATATCTCTGTTGCCTCAGAACACTTCATCCGTGAATCGATTGCCCAGCATTCTCTGCCATATAAGAGCTCAGGTATTACATATCCAGTTTGGCACTATAATCTTTGTTTACAGTGACATTTATTTTGTTTCTTAATACTTTGCTTAGCTTTTCTAAGGTATATTTCGCTATTCCACCGCAGCTTAGGATTTCTGCGTCCCATTTTCCATTGTCTGTCATAACACTTCCTAGATCGTTAAATTTCTGCACTTAGGTCATTACAATGTAATCACAGGTAATCTATCTACGTATTATATAGTTACGCCCAGAGTCTTCATAGTATATTACAAAGGTATAGCAAAATAAAATTATAGTAAAATAAAGTTATAATAAAATAAAAGCAAAATTTAAATTATTACTTGCAGAAAATACTTATTAACACACACTAAGCGTTTGGAAGACTGTTTTTCTTTTCGAAGCTTTTACTACTGCTGAATTTCCCTTGCTTGTGCTATTCTTTCTTTTTGTTTTATTATCTTTTGTTTTTTTAATCTAAACTATGCGTTTGCATTGATCAAATTGTACATAAATTTAAAAGTTGCCACTTCAACGGAAAGCAAAATGTATATATATGTATATATGTATATAAGCAACAAATCTGTATATTCATATACCGATGGAATTTAACTAAAATTGATATATTCATTTATTCTAATCGTTTAAGCGCCAGTCGTTCGGGGTTTATCATTACTGCCAACCCTTTTTACTTATTTTTTTTCATTTTATCTATTCGGGGGGTAATTGGTGAATTTTCAATTTTAAACGACAATTCTGTACATACGCATATCAATGTAATTTTTTTTTTTTTTTTTTTCGCTCGTATAACTTCTTTCTTTTTAGTTTTTACACGTCAAACCTTCAGTCTTTTGGGGCGGGGTATATCATTATTATTTATATTAGTTATCTATCTTTCGTAGGTTAGTTTATTGGAATTTTAACTTTAAGAACGACACTTGAGTGTGTGCATGTGTATGTGTGTGTATTTGTATATATGTGTGTGTGTATTTGTATATATATATATATATATATGTGTGTGTGTGTGTGTGTGTGTGTGTGTAGGTATATATGCGCGCACGTCGATGTTTTTTTTTTTTTTTCGTGGTTCTAAGTTTTCGAAAAAACTCATTTTTTCAGGGGATTAGGGAATTACTGTCTTGTACATAATTTTAGACCGAAAGTCATATTAAATTATAATACAGAAAAAAAAAGTTTTTTTTCTTCTTGTTGAGGGGTGGGGGGATAATTTAATAGTGGCATTTCAACTGTAAACCGGGAAACTTGTATAAACGCATATAGATGTAGTTTATTGTACTCAAATTTTTATAAGTACATTTATTTTAATCGGTTAACCTTCAGTCATTCTGGATGGGGCAAATTATTATCACTGTTTTTAATATATAAACTTAAAAACTAGTAACAAATTAACAAAAATTTCTTCCTTCTGACTTTTTGAATAACCCAACTTACCTGAGCGCTATGTACTTTCCCTATGTGTATCCTGCTAGTATCGAGTAAAAGTCGGCTGAGACAATTATAAAAATCAGTGTCGCATAGCGTGGTACAGAAGGAGGGTGCGTCGGAGCCTGATCAGCTCTGACGGGGGGTCGACTCAGCGAGGATGGTATGATGTTGTAAGGCCCGAAACTACCCAATGACCTGAGTAACTACATCACTGACGACACCCTCCAGCGCAATAAAAGTGCGTATTTCCGAAGCTATAGTAAATTAAAGCTATAATTACCAAATATTGCATTGAAGCATTATTTCTCGTCTGGTCTCGGAAAATCGCGCTACTCTGTAAAAAAGGTGATTATTTCATAATGTCTTATAATCGAAAACTAAAACATCTACTTTGTTTCGACAATCTTCCGGAGATGTGTATATATCTTTATGCAATATTTGGCAACTGAATGGAAAACATCTGACTTCGTTGAATTTTTTTTTTTCTCCTTTTTACAATCATTCGAATTTTGTGTCTGTATGTTGATGACGACAATCAGCAGCCGCAAACAAATCATGGACATCTGTGCATAATGTATTAATACCTTTAGCAGGAAAAAGAAACTTCCATCGAAAATACGCACTAAATATCTCCGAGGACGCAAGATGTACCAGGAGTAGAAACATTGAAAATATATTCAGGAAACCATTTTGTGGTCAAAATAAAAGCACAATTTAAAGAATCTACGGATTTTAAATCTAGCCATCGATATAATTTAATTCTTTATAAATGTTGTTATTCTACCTTTACGCCAGAGCTATATACACTCTTTGTAGAAGGTTTTTGAAGACTTTCTTAGTCATGTTAGAGTTGCCTCGTTTCCCTCAATATCATGGGAAAACAGCCAGAGTCAATGGGTGCTATCATTGTTGGGCATCTCCAAAAACAACCACCCTAATCCTTTTATACATCTTTAAACCAAGAGGCCCTACCATCGCTAATCTAAAAGCATTAATCGAGATCTGCAATAGTGATGCTTCTTTTAGCTGTAGTTAGTGAATCAGACAGTTTGTCCAAATCCACGATGCAAGAAGCAGATATCCTTCTACTGCGGAGTCTGTCACTAACGTCAGTTTCTCTTTTCTCTCTGAATGCAATTAACTGTAACACCACATCTCTTTATTGCGCTTACATCGAGTAAAGCCTTTTCTTAAACATTCAATAACTTCCAATGAATATTTGCAGTACTTTCACTTTCTAAAAACAGAAATTCTGTGACAGCTATTTGATTTCTGTATGTATTCAAAAGTCAGCCGTTTTGAAAGAGGAAAAAGTGGGTAGTTAGAGAAAAACTAACTGGGCAGTAATAATAATATTACTATTGTATATCCTCTTTACAAATAGTCATCTTTTTTTACTCAGTGGAAACATTCATTTTCACGATTTGTTTATCACGAAATACGGTCAGTATGTAAAAATAAAATAAAATGTAGTTAACGGACTAACGATGAAGCGATATGGTTACTATTTTTTAATAGAAACTTGTAGCGTATTCTGTGGGCCTTGTCGCAAAAGTTTGCGCAAGAGAAATAAAATGGCTTCTGTAATAAGTTTTGATTACAAAAAATCTATATCTGACCATCTCATTATTTTCATTCCACTTCTAGAGTTGGTAAACAAACACATTTTATATATTATACGTATACTTTGAAAAGATATATGAAACTGACCGAACAAACTCGTAAAACCTTTTTATTGCCATCAGTGCGAAAAGGATTTTCTTCATCTTGTAGTTTATAGCTAACATGATTTGCTCAAGAGGAAGTTTAAATATGTGTGATATTATGTAAAAATCGATAATCTGCCAAAACTATATTAATTAATTCCTATTTTAATTCAGTGCCTCTAATATTATCTTTTACACCAAGTGGGCCTAAAATTAGGTATCTTGTAAAATTGAATATTTCATAATATATATTATTACAGCGGAGATCTTTTGGTTTTTATTCCAATATTCTAAGCGAAACAAATGTTCTATCTTAGAAGTATGGAAGAGTAGAAGACTAATATAAACTATAAACCTTATTTTTGATAAAGAATGAATATCGTTTGCCACAACAAAGTAAAAAGAGTATCTATTGTCAAATGTGATATGAACACGTAGCTGGAATCGTTCAAGATGGGCTTTTTAGGGAAAACACGCCGAAAACGCCATGATATCTGTTCTTTCATTATAGAGTTAAGAAGAACAGATAACCCCAGCTCGCATTACTGTAAGTGTACAATGTTTAAGATAGGATGAATTGCGTGATTTTCTTGGCTGTGGGCCTTAGTTGTTACAGTAAACATGCTTGTGAAACGATTGCTTTTGAATAAACTATTTCAACCTTGGAGAAAGTCATCAAAACCCGATTTTCAGAGTACAAGTTGTAAATCAGATCTACTCGTTGCGATTATAAAAATAGATCTGATAAAAGAAAATAAAAACAAACAACTTGAGCGTACCTGTTAATGTTATCTTTACCCAAATAGTCTTGAGAAAGGCATTATTCAAAGAATCCTGGTTGTACCTAGCTTGCGATCATATCACGTGCGATCGCCGAAGTTAAGCAACGTTGAGCCTGGTTAGTACTTAGAAGGGTGACCGCTTGGGAATATCAGGTGTTGTAAGCTTGGATGCGTGCATGGTGTAATGGATAACAGTTCAACATTGAAAATCAGAGAGCAAGTTTCCAATTCCAATCGGGTTCGTTATATTCATTTACACTTGGGAACGGTATGTATCCACCACTTCCTCCACCTGCCATGGGTTAATTAGTAGAACTTGTGCCAGTAAATCATTAGTATTTCCAAAGATTTCTTGTAATCTAAAAGTATTTTCTGGCTTTAAATAATATGCACGTCCAAGCTTACAGCAAATGGTATACCCAAGCATTCAACCATCGAGGTGCTGAACAGGCTCACCGTTGCTAAACTTCGATAATCGTAGTAGAACCGGTGTTATGGCCATAAGCCTGAGAATCTGTTGCGTTTTAAATTTAGGGACAAAGTTCAAATTAAAGAATAATTTATAATTTCCCCTTTCAGATTTGTTAAAAAAAAAAAAACGCGAGATTTACATTTAAAACATTCCAGAAAAAAAGCGAGTTTTAAGTTAGCAATCTAGGATAAACTTGACATTTTAATTAAAAATCTACCAGGACAAACGTGAAATTTAATTAAACACCTTCCAGGTCAAATATGAATATTCAATGATAAATCTTGTAGTACAGAAGTGAAATCAAAATAACAAAAGTTCAAGGAGAAATAAAGTATACTTTGTCAGATAAACATGAGAATATTGTATGGAAGTGGCTTTCTAGAATTTAATAACATAGCGATATTTCTTTTCCATTTTCCATATAAATTCTACAATAAAGAAGAATAAAATAATGTATATTTAATTCATAAGAATCCTGAAGATTATATGAAGAAACATTAAAATATTAATACATCTGAAACAATTATAGTTAAATTAATCGAAATATTTATTATATACAAGCGCGTTTTTCGACATTTATATATATATATATATAGATGTAAGTGAAGAACATGAATTAAATCCGACAGAATGATTAAATAACGATCTATAAGGAAAAGAACATTATAAATTCATATTTCATTATTTATTTAACTTCATCGGAAATTTTGGAAATGGAATAATGCAGATTTGTTTTATTTTTTAACTTCTGTGGTGTTTTGTTTTCATTATATGTATAATGTCCCGTGTTAATTTTATGGTTTAAGTATGCACGCACGCACGCACACACACACACACACATATACATGCGCGTGTATATATATATATATATATATATATATGTATATATATATATATATATATATATATATATGTATATATATATATATATATAATATATATATATATATATATATATATATATATATATATATATATATATATATATATATGTAATATATATATATATATATATATGTAATATATATATATATATATATATATATATATATATATATATATATATATATATATATATATATATATATATATATATATATATATATATATATATTATATATTATGTTGTGAAGGCGTCATGTGTTTACCTCATGGTGTTTACCGTGTGTACGTTTAATCCTTAATAACTTATGTTGTATGACCCCATCCCCCAAAAAACAAAAAAACAAAACAAAAAAAACAAAAAAACAAATACATCACAGATCTGAAAGCATTGAGCTTTAGCTTAAAATTTTCAACAGGAATTAAAAAAGAAGACATATTATCCACCAAAATTAGGGACCGCAGACAAGCCAGCGCAGATTTTGAAAACAAAAAATCACACAAGAGAACGTGGAGGCCATATTTAATATCAAAGCAACAAGATTATTCAGAAGATTCAATCTATTAAAAGAACAATAAAATAATTAATAGTCCACCCGTTAAATGTGATGGAACTCTTGTCATAGATACCGGCCACTATATATTGACCGGCATCTCTGACAACAGTTCTATGATATGTCGTCATAGATACCGGCCAATATATATTGGCCGTTATCTATGACGACAGTTCTATGAAAAATTATAATCTCTATTGAAAGATGACGGTACTTACGAAGAAAAAGAACACGCCGTCAATTTAGATACACAATAATTTAACAAAATTATTGAAAAATGAAAACAAAACATGGGAAAAACTAACTGAATATAATCCAATAACACCCACAATATACGACTTGCCCAAAACACATAACACAACATATGAATTTGACCAATCGTATCCAGCATTGACAATGCCTCTCACACCACAAAAAATAAAGTTTTAAATTCTTTCCTAAGTACAATCTGTGGTTGAAGAGATAAATAAAATGTAATGTCCAGCGTAGTGATTCAGCTGACAACCTTCGGTCAACCAGCTATGGACTTTTAGCTTTTAATGGTGATTTCACTCTTGTTGACTGGATCACCAAGTGACATTCTATAAAAACCAGTGATTTTTTTCTCTAAGCAGTATTTTTGCCTGTTTCTTGGAGAAACCCAGCTTTAATCCAAGTCAGGTTATTACCAGTTGTTCGACTGCTGGGAAAGAATAGAGAAAACTAGAAGGTTAAAACGAACAGAAACTATTACTTAATTTAAACTACGTAATCAACCCTTCACATTAAACACTTTGGTGTTCTATTTCACAAACCAAAACATGGATATGAAAAGCAAAATTATGGCGTGTGTAAATGTCAAGAATTTGTAGCGTTGAAGCTCAGATCAGGCACGAAGGTTCGTTCTCCAGGTACAGCTTCTGTCAGTTAAACGTTTTGTCACAGAAATAAAACCATGAAACGGTTGTAGCATTAAACAAATTTTATTCTGATTTTAATCTTCTGTTGTAGAGAAATGAGGCAGAGGTGAGATGTATTGAGTGGTGGTGGTTAGCAACCGTCTAACGGGCGTAATTTCCTTTCGTGTAGAGTGCTAGCGATCACGCCTCTCTCTGTCTGCTCTATATCCCTCCGCACTAGGGGACACTGTCTTATAGAGAACATCTTTCTTTGTTATGCCAACTAATGTCTGAAAAAGTAATTAATCAAGAACTCATGGTATGGCTTTACTCGGTGACCTCCTTTGTCAGGATCGTTTGAACTGGTTCTTGAGAGATACACCCATTAAGCTGACCTCCTTTGACGCGTTGCAGGTGGGTCCATATAAAATATCAGCTATATTTATATTTAGCTGTCCTCCCACGAAGGGGTCGCATGTGGCACAAGGCCGAGTTTTACGTGGTCACCCGAGCCCGTAGGCCCGGCCAAAAATATAGCCTTCGACTCGCCTAGGCGAGTTCGAAAGCTGTCATAACCTCCCCGAACGAAACCTTGTCCTTCGGCAAAGCTTCGTCCGGGTTCCTCCCTGCTAATGCAGAGAGTTAGATAGACGGCGGTTGCTGTAAGTTTGATACAGCTGACACTGATATCGCTACAGATCTAAGCACTAATATACTTGACAAAAATCCCTAAACATCCTGAGAAACCAATCCACAAATCTAAAGAAAAACTTCTTTTACAGGTAAACAAAATCATGCATTGGTGCCAACTAATTGGTAAACATTGCTTCTTTTCTTTCAAAAATAGTTTTGACAAACGAAACATTTTTAACGATGGAATCCTCCCCATATGCAGAGCTTCTGGATAATTATTCTTTGAATATTTAAAATCTGATCCATTTAAACATATTTTACCTAAAAGTCAGATAACATTTTACTAATATTCTTTCAAAATAAAATCCTATCAAACATAATATGAAAAAGTAAATAATATCGAATCTACTGTAGAAAACAGACGAAGAAGAAATAAACAACACCCTACCTTTTCTTGCTATTATATAAATGCGAGATAATAAATTTGACGTCAAATTACCCAAAATCAACAAATAAAATGAACCAGTTAATTTTTCCCCCGTCTTAACGTCAAAAGAAAATAAGGATTAATTAGATGTTTCTATCTAGGAGCTCTTAGAAAATAGGAGCTCTGTGAGATCTTGTGCATGAAGAATCTTATATTGAAATAAAAAAAAAACAAGCTTTCAAACTTCTTCGCTATTTCCTACTATTTCATTCTCGACGCAAGAAGAACAAAATCCAAAATCCATAAGATTAAAAAATGCAAATACTCTTAACACCCAAAATGCTAAGTATATAATTCTGCAAACTGACTGACGAAAAACCTTTAATCTTCCCAAAAACTAAATTTTTAACCACTAGCATACAAAAAAAAGATTTGTTCAAAAAACATGGAACTAACAATGCATCGGAAGCTGAAATATATAAGATATTCTGTTTAAAACGATATAAGAAATATATAAGCGGGACATCAAGAAAACTAAAGACCTGCATTTAGGAATATAAAAGAGATCTCCGTTGGGTTAACCAATTTAATTCCTTTTCTCGCATAAACGGTAAAAGGCCATAATTTTGAATTAAAAAAAAAAATGGTAAAATGGTGTCAATGAACACAACCAAGAAGGGCAATTATCAACATAAAGTCTCATCGAACTCAGTTTTTCATATAACCAATGTTCCTAAAATCTATACTTAAAGAATGTGAGATTCAAAACATTTGCAAATGTTGCAACCTAGTATAAAACACACGCTTCTAACATAGGTAGTACTTATCTTCCAATTAAATATACTTATATACCCAATTTTTAGTATCACTAAAATTATGCTAAGATTTCAAGAAGTACAACATCACTAACACCGTAAAAATGAACTCGTAATGTCTGCTCAAAGAATGAAAACAAAAACAAAAGAATGTATAATCGAAAAAAAACCCCAAAAAATTCCATTTTCAAAATTACTGATCAGACTAAATACGTAGAGCAACGTTAAATTTATACAGACTTCCCTAATGGTTCCTCACACACACACACACACACACACACACACATATATATATATATATATATATATATAAAAAATGTGTATATATATATATATATACATATATATATGTAAATTTTATATATATTTTTATATATTATATATTCGCGGTACTTAATGGAAAGCGCTCAATATCAGTGATAGAGCTAACATATTTAGTTGGATTGATGTGAATTTGAGACCCTGGGTTTCACGCTATTTGCGATCATCAGACAAACTGATTAATTATAAAATTTTGGATTTATATAATTAATCAGTTTGACGATCGCAAATAGCGTGAAACCCAGGGTCAAAATTTAAACTCACACCAATCCAACTATATATATATATATATATATATATATATATATATATATATATATATATATATATATATATATATTACTTGTGTTCTACACGTTTTGTTAAAACAAAATAGACAGTGTTAAGATTTTTATTATATTTTTCTTGTATATGAATATGTGTTTTCTTTTCCGGTATTTATGTGTGCAGAAATTGTCCCAAAATTTTTTGCTTTCAAGCACTTTCGACTAATCTATTTTTAAGAATTTCCGTTATACTATTTTAATAAATCTAAGTGTAAACGCCATTGTAGATGGTTTAAAAGTTGCTGAAAAGTATGAAGATAAAATCATTTGTGAACATGACCACAATATAGTGGTGTTCGGGAATTAAGAAAGAATGTTTATTTTTCAGAAACTTTTAGATTTTCTGCAATTGCACTCATATACCAAGATTTGGTTTGAAGATTGCATTGAGGCATGAAACAGACAGCCGCCATGCTATGTTGAGTCTTATGGCAACACTGTCTTTATTTATAAACTTTATATATTGACATAAGAAAGAAGACTCTATTCATAAACGTTATGTAGCTGAAACTAAGAACTTTAAATATAAATATATATATATGTGTGTAAAGGATAGCTTTTCAGAATGAAAAATCGGAGAGCCGAGTTCGAATTCCAGTCGAGTTTGTTACGCGTAAATACCTTTGGTATAACTTGGAAAGATATAAATCCATTCCTTCTCCACACATCTATGGGTTAAATAGTAGGACATTTTGGCAACCAGCCGAGGAGAAATAAAATCTAAATTCAAAACCTGAGGTGCTCTCTTTGGGGACCTTGTGTGATACTATGTGCACCATTTCTCGTTATTGAGTTCACCATAATCAAAATGATATGCGCCGGTAGTCTGAATTGTTCGGTTCTCATACATCGATGACCGAAGGAGTATACATCATTATGTTCAAAATTTGTTCTATTTATGAGGGAAGGAAAAATGATCAAGAGTTAGAGCGTTTATGTATGCGGGGGGGGGATTAAGATGTGTGTGCGTGTGCGTGCGTGTGTTAAGTATCAATATATATATATATATATATATATATATATATATATATATATTTAGTTTATGAAAAACTAGGTAATCCGTATGGGTAACCTAAGGAGGATAAAATCCAGAGAGCTCAATGTAAATCCAGAGCAAATCATTTAAATAAAAACAGACCACTTTAAGGTTCCATTTAATAAATTATTTCATCATAGCCCTTTTAAAGGACTGCGGATCATCAGACTTTACTTTCAAACAAAAATGAAAAGAAATTTTTCACATTCTTGACGGGCCGTATTAAACATATGTAAATTAACGAAATGAGGAAGTGAGGGGGAGAGAGAAGACATGAGCGAGTTAGCAGATATTGACACATTTAATCGGTTAACTTGATATTGATATCGAAGGGGGTAGAGACGAAAAAACCCATAGAGAAAAAGAGAAAAAAGTTAGAAGAAGAGAAGAGAGGTGTCACTAATTTTCTTTTGTAAAAAAGGCTAGAAACAGACGCTGTTATTTTGCTTTACTTTGAAAGTGTTATATATATATATATATATATATATATATATATATATATATATATATATATATATATGTAATAAGTATTCGACTAATAAACAAGAATCCTCGGAGAACGTAAAAATATTATGTGCATTCATATAATCTTTAGCATTATGAATACAAATGGACGATTTCCTGTTTATTGTAGGATTAACATAGAAAATAAAAAGGAAAACTGTTATGCTATTAATTAATATAAAAACTCACTTTGAAGTATATTCTTATTAAAAAATTCATCCCTATTTGTTAAATGAATATTCATTATATACAAGTATATTTTTAGAGATTATTCTTAATATTTTTTTAATCCTTTCACCCCGAGCAAGGCAATAAAGCTACTAAGGCGCAAGTTACAGAGTGTGACAATATAAGTAAAGAAGAAACATTATTAAGGTGGAAGAACATAAGACTGAACATAACTTTTTAATATTGCATTTAAATTTTTGAAAATCAAAGTTTACTTGAAAGCAAGAATCTGAAAGAGAGTTCTACGAGAAAAGAAGCGGTTAGCATAGAAGATGGTTACATGAAGTCATTTCAGCTGTAAAAGGATGAGACCTTGCCGCCAATCAAGTACTGCACTTAAATTCATAAAGTCTCGATACCATGGAGCAAAGTTAATCAGGACTGTTACCATGTAAGTATTTATAGAGAACATACAGGAAAGCTACATTACGACGATGGGAATGTTATAGAAGCCGAGATGCCAGGTTAGGGCCAATAACACACAGACACACACAGCAACACACACACACACATATAGTCAAGGTCAATAACAATAATATATATATATATATATATATATATATATATATATATATATATATATATATATATATATATATATATATATGTGTGTGTGTTGGTCGACCTGTGTCTCGTTCTGCAACTGTGAAGAACATTTTATTTACTTATTATTCTGTTTTCTTTCTTTCTGACATATCGTATCCGTTCTAGATATAATGATTTGTTAAGCATATCTTAGATGCGACACAAGGCAGAAAGTATGGAGCACCCAGTGAGGATCGAACTCACTACTCAGTTGCAATTGATCAGGCGAGTTATCAGCTATCGATATAAGCAAACATAGCCCTCCACAGATTGCATTTATTATCTGATTTTCTTGTAAAAAATAGTAATTTTCTGTTGTCTTCTCTACAGTTTCGAATAGAGTGTATTCCTTTTCATAGACTGGCTACCACTAAAGTTTAGAGAGCCTGGACTACTCTGCTATTTGATACATAATTGGTGGGAAGAGAGGTGGGTTTATGTCATCACAAGAGCATTTGTGCGACAGTGAACGCAACAACACTGTGAAAATTTGAACGGCTCACCAATTCCAACTCCCTTGTCGATAACCGTTACGCTACACACACAAAAAATGCAGAGAAAAGAAAAGCATGTATTGTTTTCCATCTGCAATTTTTGTTCGTATATTAAGGAGATTTCGAATTAATTTTTTAGGAAAAGTACTGCAATAATTTAAATTTAAATGCAAAAAAGTAGCACGACGTTGCAAAAAAAGAAAGAAAAGAAAGAAAAATATTTTGCTTTATTCAAAGCAGGGTTTTTATGCATGTTATTCAAAATTATTTCGATTACAAAAAAATTAAAGCAAATGTGAACAAATTTGCCAGCGTTTCGTGGGACAATTGATGTATGGATAACCATATGCTATTAGAATCTGTTTTCTTTGCACTTAAAATATTGTGTACTAAAAAGTTTCAGGGATTAGATTAAAGAATAATCTTATTATTCTTTTAATATTATTCTATATGCCAATAACATAATTTCTGTACTTAATAAAAATTCTTAATTTTCTATTAAAAAAAATCATTTCATTGTATAACTTACTCACCCACCCACTCACATGAGAGAAAGAGAGAGAGAGAGAGAAAGCGGGAGAGAGAGAGAATAATTCAGGTTTTCTGCTTAGAGTTTCTAGAGAGGCCCAAGAGATTAAATTACTAATAGTTGATGACATTTTAAATGTTGCAGTAGACATTTTTAACATTTTGAATGTAGCCATGCCCTATAGTTCTTTTGCCATCATCACTTTTTTGCTAGGCACAAGTGAAAATGTATGGGTCACCCTGGAAATATAGCAGCGACCAATCAATAACAAGGGCCTACTCTAGTTAAGAATTATCCAACAGCAAGGCATTAAATTATTGCCTATATTTACAGTAATCAGTATAGCAATTTCTTAGACGAGTTGTTGCAGCTGCTAAAAAGCTTTTTTTCGCTTTAGTTGTTCTGGCTATTCGAAATTCTGATCTTCATCAGGGGACGGTCGCATTTGGTTTCCTTTCAGGAAAATCGAACGAAATCCTTTATTTGATCTTCGTGGGTATGCTGTTCTTAAATTTTAATCCATATCCTGACAAGAAACTTCATCTCCCGTCTCCATTATTACTTCTTTATGGTGCCACCGGGCCACTCCATTGAGCCAATCTATATTTTTCTGCATTATCCTGTCGCGATTTCAACCCCTGGATTGGCTAGGCCAGAAAAAAAATCGCTTCATTGCAGAGACAATATTAATTTCTAAAAAAATTCGCCACCCCATACCTTCCGTTATATATGCTTTTTAATCATTTAACCTTAAGTAAGGCGATAAGCGCAAGCGGTTATTGAGTGTGAGAGAATATGAAAAAAAAAAAAAAAAAAAAAATATTATTAAGGCGAGGGAACAATAAAAGAACAGGAATTAAGACAGAAGATAACGATTGACATTGAATTTAAATTTTTTGAAGATCAAATTGACTGGATAGCAAGAATCCGGGAGAGAATTCTACAAGCGAGGAGAAAATGTTAAAATGGAATTTACGGTTATGCGTAGTTATTTTAAATGTAAAATGATGAGACCTAACTGCCAATCTAGTACCGTACTTAAATTCATAAATCTAGGTGCTAAAGAGGAAAACTCATCAGAGCAATTACCATGAAAGTAATTATAGAAAAGGCACACGGAAGCTAAGTTACGGCTGTGGGAAGGGGACTGAAGGCGAGATATCAAATTTGACTAATATTTTTAAAAATAAAGTAAAACTTATTCGAATTAACAAAATACTTTTGTCGCAAGGAAAGAAGAAAAAGTTATCATTTTTAATAAGTAAGATTTAACTTAGTTTCTTCATTTTCAGTGTTTTTTTTGTTTTTTTTTAGTTAGGATTGTCATTCATCTATTTGTCTAATTTCATATTCGGCAGTATTTGTTTTCCTCGTGTCGAATATTTAATGAACAATAAATTCGCACTTAGAATAACAATAAAGGAAACAATCTTCTATTTTTTATTTCTATTCGATGTGCAGAGTTTTTGAAGATATCACCTTCAACTTCTCAATACCCCCCCCCAAATAAAATAAAACAGGTTTTAATCTCTGTAAATATGATACAGAAAATGTGGAGAGTAAAGACATTAGTGTTGGGAAAGAATTCTTACACAGGCAAACATTGCAGTTTTCTTATTCACAGTGAATCGTATCGTATAAGATTAAAAAAAAAATACGTTCATTCGACATCAGTCGAGATCATACAGTCGAAAACAGTGTCGCAATTAATCGATAACTGCATAATCTTTTTAAAGGTTGTATAAAATACACTTCGCCAGAGATACAAACCTGTTTGAATTCAGAGTTGTCATTTTCCTAGACTACCTACCATCCACAATTCGATGGTCCAGCTATTTAACCCATAGCTGCCTAAGGGGAAGAGATGGGTTCATAAGCTTCCCAAAAGAAAAGCATTCTGCTTGCCGATTTATCTTTCTGAACTGTTAACCGTTACACAAGTGTCAAATAAAAGGGAACAGCCTGATAGCGCGCAATGAAATGCATATTCCATGATGCAAATATTATTAGCCATATTTGCTGACATGTTCAGAGCTCTTTAAAATAATTTCACTTTTTTTCCCAAGCGATCACATGAATACACTCTTCATATAGCGGCATCAACTCTCGGAAAACACTTAAGAAAATCAATTGGTTCGATTGAGAGTATAAAACAATCAAATCCTTTTTCGATTAGCATTCTAACCGGTGGGTATATAAAGAGAATAGGAAAAGCAAAAACAACATCGTCATATTTCGATGAAATATTTTAAAAATAAGGCTAGGAAGAAATAAAATTTTGTAAAAAAATGTAATAGCAAGGTTTTTCCGTAATCAGTAGAATATTGCCAAATTGAACATGAATCGCAAAGATATGTAATCCCATTGTTTTCAACCTTAAAATTACGTCCAATAAATTGACACGATTATTTACGTATGGATTTGACCATTTGATGTAGATGAAATATCTATGCACTTTGTCTAAGATTAAATTGTCACTCTTCAGTTGTCTGCCTTGGATCATTATAGTATTTGTGAAATGTCTCTCTCTCTCTCTACGTCTGCCTTTCTCTCTCTCTCTCTCTCTTTCTTTCTCACACACAGAGTATAAACATAGAGATCAACATTGTATGTGGACTATCATATCCACATGACTCAAGCGGAACTCAGTCCATGTATCCACTACTTGCGCGGGCTCTATATACAGTGCATTGAAAAATTAGTGCGAACAGAAGAAAGCGGAAACCGTTGCGTCCAAGTTATTTTGATTAGGAGAGAAAATAAGAGTTCAATCTAGAGAGGAGAGATTTTTATAAATAAAGAAAATGGAATTCATTTCACTTGACCATCCACAGCTACAGAAAAACTACAGAAAAAATACATAAAAAATATATAAAAACGACATAAAATCTACACAAAAAGCTACATAAAACTACATAAAAAACTACATAAAACTGCACAAAAAATTACATAAAAACTAGAGAAAAAAACTACAGAAAAATAACTAGATGAAAACTACATAAAAAAATACATACAAAAAAACTTCATAAAAACTGCAGAAAAACTGGAATATTTAAATACACGTACATGTTTCTGAATCTGACTGTCTTTGTTTTCTAACCCATTGTTGCAAGCTGGTCGTTTTTATATGTAAAGCCACGTAATCATGAAGCATTCTAAAATAATGTGGCCAGATTGCTTGCTTTTCTCTCATTTGTCTATGTAATACTAACATATTTTTGAACAAATTAATGTGTTCTTCTCCAGCCGAGCGATGTTTTTAAATCTATTACAGTATACCTTTTTTGATACGGCTTTTTCACGACCATTTTGTTGGGATAGATTACTGTTGAATTGTTTATTATCGATTATCAACAGAAACGAACCAAATGAAAACGTATGTAACAATTTTTTGCATTAAACTTTTTGTGCTTAGATGATAAATTCAAGAGAAATGAGACGTTATTATACACAAATTCTGGAAGGACTGAGATATCTCTTCTTTCAGGGTATCTTTAAATGGATATATGACATTACTTGGTGAATTTCTTGGTTGAGTGGATTACATTAATTAAATGATAAATTTTGACTTGCGTTTGATTGGTAGATACATTTTTGAAAAGTATTCTGGTTGGTCAGAAAGTTTAAACAAATATAAAGCTTTGAACACAAATCAGCTCTTTATTTTTTCTCTCTTGCCTATTTGTGTTTTTATTTTCTATGTTGTATTTTTCCTAGCTAACGATTTCTCACCTTTGTAATTTTGGGCCCGTATAATTGTTTTCCTGACTAATTCTGACATCGTGTCGCTGTAATTAACCCCTGTCATTATTCATCCTTACTAATTATTTATTGGTAGCGTAGACATGTTATTGTTCAACCTTCTTGTATACTTAAGCATTCGATAAACTGTTACTTATCATCTTTTTTATTGTCATCTTTTCTTTCTAGTTCATGTCAAAGTTAGACGATATACCGAATATGAGATTACATATAAACATTATTTTTTAATTATGCTTCCCATATACATCTATTGGTAATACAAATATTGAAAATTTACGATGAAATTCAATGTCGGGAGTCTTTTAAAAGCATGATGCTTTTTTTGCTGTTGTCGTTGTTGTTAGCATTATTTTATTTCCACGAGTGTCGTTTTTCTATATATAGATAGGACTGAACATTGTTAACTAAATTTAATTAAAAAATATTCCTCGTAGCTTTTCAATGCTCTGCCATATTTAATAAATACGCATGTAGTAAAATATTATACAAAAGTATAAAAGATATATCTTAATATGATTAATTGTGTAAAAGGGGCAATGGACCATTGTTGCCATTTCACGCTACGGCCTCTTTCATTTGCGTATATATATTAAATACGATTAGGCATCAATGGCAATAAAAAAAATCCTTTTCGTTTTATCCGGACAAATGATGCCGAGCTAGACTAAATCGAAAGGAAAATGTGTCGGTGTAGACGAAAGATGCTTCTGGGGATTTCTTCTTCTTTATGCGCCGTGTCCCTTCAGGACGTAGGTGATCATGGCTCTCCACAATTTTCTGCCCTTCGTAGCTCTTAATAATTTTTGCCTTTTTGTTATTTCTCCTAAACCCTGTTTCTCCATCTATTTACTCAAGCTCACTAAGTATGCTATGCGCTGTTTTCCTCTGTCCCTTTTGCCTTCAATCTGTCCTGTGTGTATCAGATTTTACAAGCCGTCTTTCTTTATTATGTTCCCTAGACATTTTAACTGTCTCTTCCTGATGTAAATTATGTTTCCTTTTTGTTTCCATTTTCTCTAAAACTTAAGTGTAATTCCCAACCAGTAGTGGACGAAATACTGGCAGCAGCGAATGTTAATCGCAGGTTCATGATAAAAGCGGGAATTTGAATCTAACGAAAAGTCAGAAGAGGAAATCCTTTTTCGTTAGTTACAATGTTGTTCCCCCCCTCCTCGTACAAGGCCCAGGGACCACACGAGGTAAAGAGTTACAGAGTAAGCGGCACAGTTTACGCGGATATGTATAGAATATAACGGTTAACTGTGGACTTGAATTGGCTATGATTGTAGTGATCGGGAAAGCATCTTCTTCGGAGTCGGTTCCACACGGCATTTGTATCAGAGGAAAAGGCTGCTCGAGTGGAACTTACATCTCACCAAAGAAATACGAAGGGAATGAGAGAGATTCACTGCAATAGATGTGGCATGGTGGATCTGCTGAAATTCATGAAAAATAAAGCAATTTCCAGTTTAATTTATAATTCTAATAAGAGTATTGGGTTTGAGTTCTCGATCATCCAAATAATAATAATAATAATAACCAAAAGATAAAAATTAAAAGAAATTATTAATAATTTCTCCCCAATCTTTTGAACAGTAGTAGAGCTTTTCTCCAGTTTAGAATTTTGGCTTCCGGTTCCTTCTAAAGTCTGCATCAAGTTTATACTTCTAACATCTCCGCCTAAACTCTGAAATTTCATTTTTTTTTTTTTAAGCATTGTGCTCCAAGCAAGGCGTGAAGCCATTAGGATGCAGGGGGTTGCGGAAGATTTGGAGCGAGAGCAGATAAGAGTGATAGGAGAAAGGAAGAGGAGAAGGATAGTGGGTAGATCAAGGTAATTGGAGATGTCGATTGACATTACATTTGAATAGTTGGAGATTATAGACTGTTTGTTTTAATTTAATTTAATTTTTTCCTCAATAGGAGTAGGTATGTTCACCTATCGCACGGTTCACACTCCTCTCGTGTTTTTTGAACAGGAGTAGAGTTTTATACCTTGTTTCCTGTTTAGGATTGGGTTACCGGTTACTTCTAAAGTCTTCTCATTCTCTTTCGTTTCTAGTAGTCCCTTGAGTCTTAGTGGCATTATCACCTTGCTTGGGGTGAATTGATTAGAAAAAAGTAATTGTCTATTATATTTTGTAAAAGTAGTTATTATATATTTTTTTTATTTCGAAATATTTTAGTATAGAGAAAAAGACTCACTATAGCAGATGTTGAGGCTGTGGTTTTTGTAGCAAGTAGATTTTTACGGGGTGGCGTAGCTAGTCCCACGACCAGCCTGTTTTGAATTCAGTGTTTATCCTCGACACTGGTTGCCAATCTAGAGAATCCAGCATGCTTTCTGGTTGGTCTATTAATAATAATGTCATGTTTCTGTCTATGTCCGCACGGTTTACCTCAAGTTGACCTGTTCATAGCACAACACGCCAAAAAAATGTAAACATGTTCTCGAGCCCCCACGTGATCAAGAAAACTCATAAATATAAAACTTCCACAGTAATTAGTCAGTGAGTCCTTAAAATAATCAACTCGTCACACGAATCCATGAAACCCAACTTCCTCGCTAAAAGTTAATTTTTATTAACATTAAACCGGCTTGTGGAATTCAATTTCTTTTCAACATCAACTCATCTAGTGACAAATTCAACTAAGACAAGATTCCAAAACCAACTCACTCAATTTCGAAGGCAACATAAAGGAAATCGTAACTATATCAGTCGAAGCGAGACAACTCTACAGTAAATCAAG